>JADRCD010208165.1:0-39312 GCA_019843815.1 Montemys delectorum | reverse complement strand
GGGGTGGGAATTGGTTCTAATGCTTTGAATGAGTTGTCAGACCTATAGATAGGAAATACAGTGCTGGGTACCGAGGTCTGGGGTGGGGGTGGGGTGGGGTGGGGGTAGGGGTGGGTTTGGGAATTGGTTCTAATGCTTTGAATTAATCCAGCCCCCAAACCAGGAATCTACGTGTCCAAATACTGAAGGTCCTTGTCCCCAATTGGTTTTTCATCGATCAATAAAGAGCCAACAGCCAATGGTTGGCAGAAAGACTGAGGTGGGACCTTTAGATTTGCGCTGGCTAGGGACTGGGAGAGAGGAAGGAGGAGAATCGCCATGATTCAGAGGGAGATGGATCAGGGTTAGAGCTGCAGAAGGAAAATCATCCGAAATAGGTGAGAAGGAATGCAGCCCCTGGAAGGGCTTCCCAGAAACCTCTTGGGCAGCAAAGACTAGGGGGCTGCTCAGCAGGAGCCAGGGCAACAAAGATAAAATATAGAATTAGAGGACCTTAAGCCAGGAGTATGGGAGGGCAATGTGTGCTGGCTTCGGGGAGGATTAGAACCGCCCAGCCTTTGAGCTAGTCAAGGCATGTCAAAAATTAACTGATGTGTGTGTGTGCTTCATTTGCAGATCTGGAGATCTCCTGGGCAGGTGCAGCAAGTGCGCGTGACCCACTGGGAGCAAAGCAGTTAGCTAAAATTACCACTACAGGGGGCACTTGGGAAGTTAGTGATTAATGGAAATGGAGATTCAGCTTGGGAAGATGAAAAGGTTGTGGAGAGGGACAGTGGAGATGGCTGCACAATTCAAATGTAATAAATGTTGCGAAACTTTACATTTCAAAAATGGTTAAGAGGCTGGAGAAGGGTGGCTCCACAGTTAAAAGCAGTCGCTACTTATGCTGGGTTGTGGGTTGTTTTGGTCAACTTGACATAAACCTAGACACACCTGGAAAGAGAGACTCACAATCGAAGGAACTGCCTTCCCTGCATGGGCTTGTGAGCATTTTCTTGACTGTTAATGATGTAGGAGGGCCCAGCCCTGTAGTACCCCACGTAGCGGGTGGGCCTGGTGTGTATACTAGCAAACTGAGCAAGTCAACAGTCTTTGCTCCTGTCCCTCTCTGCAGGTTCCTGCCCCTGCTTCCCTGGGGATAGCTATGACCTAAGCATTGTGTGATAAAGCAAACCCTTTGCTTCCCAAGGTGCCCTTGGCCACGGTGTTTATAACAGTAAGAGAAAACCAAAAGAACATTGCTTTTGCAGAAGTCCCGAGTTCAGTTCCCGGTGCCCATGCGGTTCAGCTCACAATTGCCTGTAACTCCAGCTCAAGGCAAAATCTGACACCCTTTTCTGACCTCTGTGGGCACATACTCCCATGCAGACATAGACACATAAGTAAAAACATAAATAAGTCTCTCTCTCTCTTTTTTTTTTTTTAAGATTTATTTATTGTTATATGTAAGTACACTGTAGCTATCTTCAGACACACCAGAAGAGGGCATCAGATCTAATTATGGATGGTTGTGAGCCACCATGTGGTTGCTGGGATTTGAATTCAGGACCTTTGGAAGAGCAGTCAGTGCTCTTTACCGCTGAGCCATCTCTCCAGCCCTAATAAGTCTCTTTTTCAAAGATTAAGGGGCCAGCGAAATGTCTCAGGAAGTAAAAGTCCCTGCAACCAAGCCTGATGGTTTGATCACCAGGTCCCACAGGTGAAAGGGGAGAACCAGTACCTACCAGCACTTCCACTCACCCCTGCCGCAATAAATAAAAATATAGTAAATTTTTCAAAAAATATGGTTAAGATGGTACATTTTAGGGCTGGAGAGATGGCTCAGCAGGTTAAGAGCACTGTTGCAGCCGGGCGGTGGTGGCGCATGCCTGCCTTTAATCCCAGCACTTGGGAGGCAGAGGCAGGTGGATTTCTGAGTTCGAGGCCAGCCTGGTCTACAGAGTGAGTTCCAGGACAGCCAGGGCTACACAGAGAAACCCTGTCTCAAAAAAAACCAAAAACAAAAACAAAAAACCCCTCAAAAAACAAGAGCACTGTTGCATTAGCATACGGCTTGAATTCAAGTCTCCCCAAACCATGAAAGTTGCAGGGAATGGGCAATGGAGCCCTTGTAACGTCAGTGCTGTGGAAGGTGGAGACAGCTTACTAGCCAGTAGCGTAGCTCTATGTTCCATGAGAGACCCAGTCTCAAAGAAAAAAGGCAGAGAGTAATAAGGTAGGACACTGTATATCCTCCTCTGGCCTCTGTGTGTGCACATGTGCGCGCGCGCGTGCGCACACACACACACACACACACACATACACACACACACACACACACACACACATGCCGGTTCATTTGATTCAGTATGTAGTTTCCAAGGTCTCTTTCACCAGGCCCTAAAGAAATTCATCAAACTTTCCACGGCCCCATCTGGACCAGCCTATGGCAAGGCCTTGATTGGAGTCTTAAGGGACCCAGGCCGCAGTCCCAGACAATGATATCTGATGAGGCATATGTCATAACCAGCTTACTGACCGGAAACTTGTGTGGTTTCAATGTGAATTGTCCCCCTAGGCCCACGTTTGAATACTTGTTCTCCAGCTGGTGGTGCTGTTTAGCAAGATTGTGGAAGCTTAGGAAGAAGTGAGTCACTGGAGTTTAGGCCTTAAGATTTTGTATCTCAGCCCTACTTCTCACCTCCTCTCTGCTTCTTGACTATGGATACAATGTGACCAGCCAGCACCATGTCTCCCATGCCTGGGACTGTAAATCACCCCCAGGTTCCCCTTCCCTCCCTCAAGCTGCTTCTTGTCAGGTATCTCATTACAGCTCAAGGGGAGCAATTAAGGCCTGTAGAGATCTACAGTCACTTTCCATGGCTATCTTTCCAAAGGCTAGCATGGCTCCACAGCCTAAGCTGGAATAGCGATCAAGAATCTGAGACGGGCTGGTGAGATGGCTCAGCAGGTAAGAACACTGACTGCTCTTCTGGAGGTCCTGAGTTCAAATCCCAGCAACCACATGGTGGCTCACAACCATCCCTAATGAGATCTGACGCCCTCTTCTGGCGTGTCAGAAGACAGCTACAGTGTACTTACATATAATAATAAATAAATCTTTGGGCCAGCGCAAGCAGGGACTAAACAAGTGGAGCCAACCAGAGCGAGTGGGGTGATCAGAGCGAGTGAGGCCAACCTGAGCGGGCAGGGTTAACTGGAACGAAGCATGGCCAATTGGAGCAAGAGGTCTTAAAAAGTTCAACTTCCAAACAACCACATGAAGGCTCACAACCTACAGTGTACTCACATAAAATAAATAAATCAATCTTAAAAAAAAAGAATCTGAGACACATCTTAGGGTCACAAGTTCATTTTGGGAAACCTCCTTTTCTGAGTACATAGTAAGGACAATGCTTAGGAGTCACGTTAAGGTTTCCCTAAGTTGCCTAGGCTGGCCTTGAATTCATGACCTCCTGAGTATCTTGGAATGACAGGCCTTCACCACCAGTCTGACTGAAAGTCCTATGTATACCCATGTCTTGAGGAGAGGTGGTGATCTTTTAGGACTTAGTTTGTAATATATACTGTCACACATAGCCCCTGCACACAGTAGGACTGGCTGAGGTGCACAGGCTGTGGAAACTTTTTATTTTTCATTTTGTATCAGTAAAATGAAAATGCAGGAAGAGTAGGAGGCCAGAAACGGGCACCAGGTTCCCTGGAGCTGGAGTTCCAGTCAGTTGTGAGCCACTCGGGGTGGGCTCTAGTAGGCCAACTCATATCCTCTGCAAGAGCAGAGCACATCGTGCCCCTTCTGAGCTGTCTCTGTAGCCTCTGGCTGTGGGGATTTAGTAGGGAGAGTAAGAGGTGCCTGAGACACCCTGGGATCATCCAAAAACCAGGTAAGAAGAGGCAAAGCATGCTCAGAGCTTGTCTGGAGGAGCCAGGATGCAGCGTACCCACATGGGAACTGTTACCACAGTGGGACAAGCTGTAAGCTCCTCCAGACTCAGCCCAACATGCGAGCACAATGTGATGAGGAGCCCCAGAAACCCAAAGACAGCACCAAGCTGCTTCGAAAGGGGTGAGAGTTTATTCCCAGGAAGGTAACATAGTTGGTCAAAGGTCATCAGTGCAGTTCTGTCCTCACCTTAGGGGCAGGGCAAGTAAGTCCAGTGTGTGGTCCTTGGC
Organism: Montemys delectorum; assembly: GCA_019843815.1. Taxonomy (NCBI): domain Eukaryota; kingdom Metazoa; phylum Chordata; class Mammalia; order Rodentia; family Muridae; genus Montemys; species Montemys delectorum. The sequence goes on along the minus strand of JADRCD010208165.1, from coordinate 35,139 downwards.
GCCAGGGGGGAAGGGCCCCAGGGAGTGTTGCAGTTTAGCAGCAGGAATAATAGTGTGAGCTCCCCCCAGGCTCACCCACAACCCAGTCTAGGAACACGGGTTCCCTGTCAAGGTCCTCAGGCATCTGCTACCGAGCTGGGAGTCTCCTGAGGCAGAAAGCGTCGTTGCCGGAGTGTGGACTTCTCCTCTTCCTAGAGGGATAGGCAATATATGTGTGTTACCCAGACTGGGTGAATGTCAGCCATCTACTTTGTGACATCTACATGATAGCCACAAATAGAGCTGCCCGACCCTCACCACTCAAAACGAGTTTCATCTCAAGCCTTGCTTGATAAATGCCACTTTAGAAACAACCAGTTTGTGTATCGTGACACACTTCCTGGTTCAGGGCCATTAACACGCTGTGATGGTTAATCTTAACTGTCAACCGGACATAATCTGGAATACTCTAGAAGTGGAGTCTCAGTGAAGTAGTACCTAAATCAAGTTGTTCTGGGAGCATGTGGTGGTGGGGTATCTTTATGCAGTTAATTGTAGTAGGAAGATCTGCCTACTATGGATGGCACCATTCCCTACACAGGGCTGTAGAGAGGGGAAAGAGAGCTGAGTACAGGCATGCATGCACCTATTGCTGTCTTCCAACTGTAGACCTAATGTCACCAGTTCTCTCAAGCTCCTGCCTCCTTGACTCTCCTGCAAAGATTGAGCCTAACCTTAAAGTATGGAATAAATACAACCTTTCTCTCCTGACATGCTCTGAAGAGTATTTTGTCACAGTAACAGAAGTCAACTAATGTGGGTTTAGTTCTTCAGTCCTAAGATGGGGAGACAGGAGTCTCCCATCTCAAACTTGTGTTCTCATATCACCCAGCACCCCTCCCCCCACAAAAAAAAACTTCATTTAGTTCCTTCCCACTGCCCAAGTGAGCTGCTGGGGACATGTGATCTTTGGGGTGTCCATTCTTACCACCTCTGAGGCAGTGCTAGGGCTGGCACCCTCGGGGGAGCCCCCTTCATCTCTTGAGCAGTCAGGTCCTGCATCTTCCTCATACTCTGTCAAGCAATCTGACTCCTCCCCTGGGATAGGAAGCATCAAGGTGCAGGTGAGCGTCATGGGCTGAGCTGGTGTTTCCAGCCAAACCTGCCCCCCATCTCCAAGCCCAGCACCCCCAACTCTCAAGGGTTCCTTTAGTCCCTCACCATCAGCACAGCCATCAGAGACGTAGCTTGTTGGTGGCTCAATCCGGGACACGATCTCAGCCAAGTCAGTGAAGCCAGAGCTTGGGAAGGCAAGGATCTGTGGGGTAGGGTGGGGTGGGTGAGACTTTGGGAAAAGGGACGGTCTGAAGGGTTTTAGGAGCTCATGGGGGACTCTGGTGGTGCCTGAGACCTGAGGGGCTCAGTAAAACCCAGAGATGTATTGGATCATCTGAGGTTTCCAGAATAGAGGGGCTTGGGGTTCTGGACTCTCTGACTTAAGTTTGGTCCCAGCAGAAGCATCACAGGCTTACATCTGCACGGCGACTCTCATTAAGGTCTGTAGATCTCCGGTCTGTGAGCATTTTTTCAATGACTTCACCACGGGTCCAGCCTCCAAACACAGCCTTCCCATACTGGTAACCTACATCCTGCAAGAAACAAGGAGGCTGGAACTATGCCTGACACCACCACCTGCCCCTGCATCTACACACAACTTCCTTCAATATCCCCATTTAAGTGCTTGGCTTCTGGGACAGCTGACATCTGAATTAAATCTATTTCAGAGTGATATGTAGCATACCTGCCCACAGATTTCCAGTTGTTGTCCCTGCCGGACATTACTAACCAATATCTTCAAATCTCTTTCCCACTAAGTCCCATGAGGTATTTCAAGTCCCAACTAATACAAGATGGTAATGTGCAAAATTATTTTCAAGGTCTAAAACTATGCATTACATTTGTGAATAGTGTCATGATCCATGTCTACAGTAGACTTTAGTCTATTATGGTACATCCTTCCAGTAATCAAAGAGGGACATTAGACATTTTAACTTGGAGCCTCTGGGCAGCAGCTACTGATCAACTTCAGTTGATGTGGGCTATGACATGTTTTGCAGGGTCGGTGGCATACAACATATTGCTACATCCCTCTCCAGACCTGTGACAGACATTACTAACTGATCACTGCATTCACTCTCCACTCATTAGAAATGACGTTAGAAACCACTACACAGTGCTTCAGGCAATGAACACAACACATTTAGTGCAAACAAAGAATACATACAGTCATATCCATATTGTATCTACTGCAAACATTACTGTTTGATCACCAATCTACTTCCTACAGCCCACCTACTCACATAGATCTGGTCAAACTTTCCAAAGTCCATGGTCTTGAAGCAGTCAATGGATGGACGAAGGTACTCGCAATAGGAGCTGGACTTGACGACTTCTAGCTGCCGCACACAGGACACGTATGCCAAGCGGGACTGGATCTCAGCCATGTCTGGAACCTTTACTTTGTCTGCCCAGGGGTTTAGCCGTTTCCACAGCAACCACCAGCCAGATAGGCTGTCCCCATAGGTGCTGAGATCTGTCTCATCCTGGCTTCCAACGTCGATGGCGATGACTGTTTTGGCTCCCATGCTTCGGGCAATATCCGCTGTGGAGCCAGGAGGTCAGCAGCCTCTCCCAACGGGAGCCCAGTAGGGCAGGGATTCCCAACCCAGGGATGCCACAGATACCACATGCAAATGGGCACATGAGAGTTGGGGGTGGGGAACATGCAAACACCATGCTGTCATGCAAATGACATGGAAGTTTATGCAAACAAAGCCAAGAGAAGATGGTCCAGTGAGAATGGCAGTTATGTTTGTGGCTGTCTGTCTGTAGGTCTGTGTACTACAGAGCCGACCTCAGCCCAAGGAAATACCTGACTGTCTATTCAACTTTGTGTAGTTCTTGAGTTTATGTTGCTGGGTATGCATGTCACCTGCACATGCCTGTGAGTGTCTGTTTACATCCCTCTTCTCAGAGACCCCGTGGGAAGCACTATGTCTTCTGGTGTATGTATCTCTGCTAGGCCTGTCTGAATGCATGTCAGGAAATATTCACCTGTGTGTTTGTGTGCAGGCTGGAGGTTAACACGGAGTGTCTTCCTCTATCACCTGATTCCTTAAAAAAAATACTAGGTGATGCACATTTTTAATCCCAACACTCAGGAGGCAGAGACAGGTAGATCTCTGAATTCAAGGTCAGCCTGGTCTACAGAGTGAGTTCCACAGGACTACACAGAGAAACCCCGTCTTAAAAAAAAACAAACCAAAGGGCTGGTGAGATGGCTCCGTGGTTAAGAGCACTGACTGCTCTTCCAGAGGTCATGAGTTCAAATCCCAGCAACCACATCTCACAACCATCCATAATGAGAAACAAATAAAACAAAAAAAAACAAAAACAAAAAAACCAAAACCTATGGGCCAGAGCAAGCGGGAGAAAGGGGGAGAAAGAACCAAAACAAACAAAAGATTTATTTCTGAGTATGTAGGTGTGCGTCTGCATGTGCTTATGTGCATATGTATACAATGCCTGCAGAGGCCAACAGAGGCATTAGATGTCTCTGGAGATGAAGTTCCAGGTACTTGGGATGATGTAGGTGCTGGGAACAGAATTTAGGTCCTCTTCCAGAGCAGTGCACATTTTTAACTGCCAAGCCCTGCACCTTCTTTTTTTGGAGAAAAGGTATCCCACGGAACCTGGAGTTCATCTGTTCCACTAGACTGGCTGGCCAGTGAGCCCCGGGTGATCTCAAGTATATTTCCCTCACCCCAAAGTGCTGGAGTTATGGATGTCCACCACTGTGATCCTCTTTACATGGGTACTGGGATGGAGCTCAGGCTACGTTTGTGGCATCAATAGAGCTACTTCTCCAGCCTTGTATGTGTCTGCATCTCCAAGTGTGACGTCTACCTGAAGGTCTGTGAACACTTGTGTGAGCTCTATATGAGGGACTGTGGCAGCATTTACATGGATAGTACGTTTCCAGTGCTGGCAGGGTCATTACAAAATGCTTTTTGTTCTGCTTTGAGTTTTCATCCCTGTTCTGCAACAGAGACAGCAAACAAAAGGTGGATCATGGGGCTCGGCTATCCCGGGCTCGGCTATCCCAGTGAATCCTTATTTATAAGCCAGGCTTGTGCCTAGAATCCTAACACTTGGGAAGTGGAAGGAGGAGGACTATAAATTGAAAATCATTCTCAGCTATGTAGCAAGTAGCAAGTTGGAGGCCAGTTTGGGTTTAACAACAACAATTAACTAACTAACTAACTAACTAACCAACCAACTAACTAACTAACCAACTAAACATAGGGCCATTGAAGTGACTTGGTAGGTGAAGCACTTACCAAACCATTATAACCGGGGTTCAACTCCCAGGACCCACATTTTGGAATGAGAAAAATAACTCCTATAAGTTGTCCTTCAACCTCCATGTGTTGTGGTCACACACAGATAAATATGCAATTATAAAAAAATCCTTTATTCATAAAGTCAAGCACAGGCTCAGATCCACACAGTGTGCTACAGCTGGCCAGATCCTGGTCTATGAGATCAAGTGTGTGTGTCTGTGTGTAACTAACTTATGTTTCTAGGGCATACACATTTTTTAAAGAATTATTTATTTGTTTATTTTATGTATATGAGTACACTGTAGCTGTCTTCAGACACACCAGAAGAGGGGGTTAGATCCCATTACAGATGGTTGTGAGCCACCATGTAGTTACTGGACATTGAACTCAGGACCTCTGACAGTGCAGTCAGTGCTCTTAACCACTGAGCCATCTCTCCAGGCCCAGGCATACACTTTTGAGACAGGGTTTCTCTGTATAGCCCTGGCTGTCCTGAAGCTCTCTACATAGACCAAGCTGGCCTCGAACTCAGAGATCTCTGCCTCTGCCTCTGGAGTGCTGACATTAAAGGTGTGTGCCTCCACCATCCATGAAGAGAATGAGGTTGTTTTAGAGCTGCACTTGGATCTACCTCTCATCTATGCTTGTGAAGTCAGTAGGCATTCTGGGAATGTAGCTCAGTTAGTAGAGTGTCTGCATGAAAGCCCTGGATTCCATCCCTAGCACCATGTAAACTGGGCATGGTAAAGCACATTTGTCATCCCAGAAGCCCAGAGGTAGAGAGGCAGGGGGATTAGAAATTCAAGATCATCTCTGATTACCTATCGGGTTTGAGGCCACCAAGAGTTACATGAGATCCTGTCTTAAAACAAAAACAAAAACAAAAACAAAACAAAAAAACCCTTAAGTTGGTGGGTGTGAAAAAATGCTTATTTTGGTCACATAGGCACCTATTCAATCTTCAAATCTGTATACACATATTCCATAGAGCGTGCAGGGAAGGCATGGATCAAGTATGTGTTTATACATACATGTGCATGTGTTCTACCTATGTAAGCACCTGAGAGAACTGGTAGAAGTGTGTTCTCTACATATGCGCACGTATAACTAGGCACCAGTTCTTGTCCCTAATATGTCCACTTCTCTGTGTCCGCGGTGACACATGAGAATGGAAAGCCATTTCATTTCTTATTTATTTACAGATAAGGTTTCTTGTAGCTCAGGCTTGTCTGGAACTTGCTTTGTAGCTTAAAATGGCCTTGGATTCCTGATCCTCCTGCTTCAGTCTGAATCCTGGGATAACAGGCGGGCAGTATCATGTCTGGTTTTGTGTGAGCAAGGGATAGAGAATGTAGAACTTTGTTCATACAAGGCAAGTTCTCTACCAACTGAGCTATATTGTACTTTTAATTAAAAATACATATTTTGAGATAGGGTCTCATGTAGCCCAGGATAACCTCAAATCCATCATGTAGCTAAGGAAGGCCTTAAACTTTTTTTTTTCTTTTTGTTTGTTTGTTTTTTCCAGACGGGGTTTCTCTGCATAGCCATGGCTGTTCTGGAACTCACTCTGTAGACCAGGCTGGCCTCAAACTCCGTAATCCACCTGCCTCTGCCTCCCAAGTGCTGGGATCACAGGCGTGTGCTACTGTGTCTGATGTTTGTACTTTTCAAATGTTCATGTTACTGTCACATACACTCACATATCTGTATGCATGAATGTATGCATGCATGTGTGTCAGTCCATGGCCCTATGCAAGCTGTGTGGGTCCTCTTGAGTGTTTTCATTCATATGCACCTGTCCCTTCTAGTCTGCATGTACACAGGTCAGTGTGGGCATGTGTCTGGTGATGAGTATCCATGCAGATGTGAGTGGGCAGCCACTTGCCTGGCAGGTTGTTGATGTAGCCACCGTCCATGAGCAGGTGCCCATCCTTCGGGTCGCACAGCGGGGGCAGGTAGCCCGAGAGCGTCATGCTGGCACGCACATACCGCCACAGGGAGCCTGCCCGGTGGGATACACAGACACAGACACGCACAGACACGCTCAGACACACTTGGAGGCCCGGCCAGCCTGTGGGCTCGCTGACCTGGAACGTTGTTAACGTAACACCCGTCCACCAGCAGGTGCCCGTCCTTGGGGTCGCAGAGTGGGGGCAGGTAGGGACAGTAGGAGGCACTGGCCCGGACGTAACGCCACACGCAGCCTGTGAGGGATGGCGGGAGGGGGTGAGGTCCCCGACAAGCCTCCCGGCTCCCCACCCCTGAGAATGGACATACCTGGGGCCTTCGGGACATTAGTGGGTGATGGTTAGTGATCGGTGGACGGGCCCAGGTGGACGGTCACTTGTGTTAACAACGTCCCAGACGCTCAGCTGCCCCTCCCCTACAACCCATCCCCACACAGCTGGCCAAGATGGTTGTAGCAGGGCTTGGCAGGATGGCACCCACCATCTTTGTGGACACGCATGGCGGAGGCAGTGATGTCTGTGGTCACATTGAAGTAAGGCAGCCACAGGTCCTGGGAAGGGGTAAAAACCAAAGTAGAAGTGGGTGGAAAACCCATGGGAAGAGGCAGCAGGACCAGGTGAAGGGAATGGACATACCTCAATCTGCTTATCCTGGAAGACACGGTGGATACTTCGGTTAAAGGCCGAGCCAGTAAACATGGAGGTGACAGGATATGTGAGGTCCAACACAGGCTCCAGTACAGAAGTCATGCTCTAGGAATCAAATGGTCAAAAGGAGTTTTTTAGAGTCACAGAGAGATCGTCGCTCCAGGAATATCCATAGAGACACAGGGCTTGAGAGTGCCACTCAACACCATGATTGCTCTAGTTCGAGCTTGGGGACTAGAGTCACAGAGAGTTCATCCAAGGTCCTAGTGGTATTTCTGTAAGGATCTAGGCAGAATTTCCAGAATACAGGAATCCTACCCCACACTACTGGATCAGGCTATGGCATCTTCACAGGTCTCCCTGTGCTTCTTGGGCCCTGCAACCTCATCTCCACACACACACACACACACACACACACACACACACACACACACACCAACAAAACACACCTTGGCCCACTCCCGGGCTCGTTGTTTAGTACGGCTGGCGCTGCGTTCCTCCGCATACAAGGCCCCAATGAAGGAGCCTATAGATGTGCCTCCTACAAGGTCGACTGGGACCCCTGCTTCCTCTAATGCCTTCAGCACCCCAATATGCGAGCAGCCTCTGCGGAATGGAAGGGACCCGGTGACAAGCTGGGGATCTGCGGGGACCTACCCCCAGGAATTCTCTTGTTCCCACTTCCCCTCCTGAAAACAACTGTAACCAGGCTGTGGGGGTGTCTCCCAGGTAATAAGCTCCACCCCTTACACATCCTGATCCTACCCCTTAGGACACAGCAAGGAAACTGCGTCTTTGAATAAGCCGTCTTTGAATAAGCCCGTCCCTTACCTGGCTCCGCCCCCACCCAGCACCAGAGCAATAGTGTTTCCTGTGAGCACTCGTGCCAAGCGGGAGAAGTCACTGTGTCTGTCTGCACGCCTGGAGAAAACCTTCTCATACAGCTCATGCTGGGATCCAGGAGAGAATAAAGATGCATTAGGCTGAGGTAACAGAGAACAAGTAGCCTAGGGGATCACTCAAGCACATACCTACCCCCCTCCTCCGGCCCTCACAATTGGTTCAGGCTCTGTCTCAGCTCCCTAAGTCCTGCTCTTAGACAGAGGAGGGTGTGCCTTCTAAGGGCCCTTTCCAAGTCCTGGTCCTGACCAAATGTGGGGCATGCTGTACCCCTAAACTACAACCTTTGGCAGATGCACCAAATGCCACCCAAGGTGGAAGAGGGCGTGACATCAAGCCACACCCACAGGCGAAGGGGCGTGTCCCCAAATGGGAGCAGGAAGTAGCAGCAGAGTGCCACTCAGGGCCTTTCTTCAAGCCACGCTCAAACCTCACTCCCAGACTGAAGAACAGATATTCTCAGGCCTGAACCCCCACTGGAGGGGAAGTATCCCTCAAACTATACTTCCAAGCAAAAGGTGTGGTTTCTAAGGATCTTCTTCATGCCACACCCAAGCCCAATCCCTTAGGTAGATGAGGGAGTGTTCCCCTGGGTTCCTTTTTTAGGTTCCCAACGCCTTACAAGTTTAGCTGGGCTGCGACGTGAGAAGAGGCGTCGAGGACAGCGCAGGTGCAGGTGCCCTGAGCACCAGCTGCGCATGTTGAGCCACTCTACAGTGCGTGTGGGACCAGGGCCTTCCTCCCGGTGCAGCAAAACCAGTTGCTTCAAGGCACGTACGGCAGTGTTCTCCAACATTTGCTCCAGCTATGGAAGACAGAGTCAGTGGGGGTCATTGATACCTTCTCTATCCACAGCTGACTCAGCTCAGCTCCCTCACAAAACAGCAGCATGTACATGGCCGTAGAACAGGCGCAGAAGGACAAGGGATGAGATCCTGAGAGGAAGATTGTGGTGTATGTGTGGTTAATCAGTGTATATAGTCTCCAGACCTGGCCAACAGTGGGTTCCTGATCGCCCAGGCCCACAATGAGGATACAGTCGGCCTGGCGGAGGCAACGGACGGTCCAAGGAGTCAGGGATGTGTCAGTTTGATAGAGCACAATGCGATGGGCATCTTCCTGCTGGGCCAGCCACCCTGACAGCCGGAATTCTTGAATGCTGGGATATAATGAGAGAGTATCATCTTGGAGCTGGCCTGGAGTCCCAGAATCTCTCCCAATACAGAGATAGTGCAATCCTACTGCTGGGAATATTTAGATAATTCCAGGTCCCAACAATTAAAATTCATGTCAAAGCAGGGAGTGGGGTTGGGGGTGGGGGTGTTGAAATGGGGACCCAGGTGTTCAAAGGCATATGTATATTTATTGTCACATATATTTGTTTTGTATTACTTTGCCGCATGAAATCATCAACAATGTTAATGCTCAAGAACCACATAATCAAGTTACAAAGAAAAGAAAAAACAATTTTTTTTAAAAAAACATCATAATATTTTAAGTATGCTTTGAGCCACAGTATCTCACAACTATGAGAGCTACATATGGCCCCTGGGTTTCCAGTCTGACACCCCTGCTACCAAAAGGGATTTGCCCACATCATCTCCCTATTGATCCCATAGACAAGACTCCTCCATTCAGAAGCCTCATTCTCCAACCTAATCTGAAAGAATCTCCAATATAGGCCTTCCATCCCTTCCAGCCCCACTCCCCAACCCCCACACACCTATCCAGCGCTGAAGCCCCCAGGCGAGCTCGGATGATGTCACTGTTAAGGAGGAGCGTGGGACCTAGTGGTAGTTGAGGAAAGGAAGTTAGAAATCTAGTTCAATGCTTGGGAGGCCTCTCCTAGAACAGAGTGCTTGTCACCCATCCCCGTTGCTTAGGATCCCTTCCCTTGCACCTACCACCCACTCACCCACCACTTAGTATGGGTGACTGGGGCATAGACACATGGGTCCACTGCGCAGATTCCCTACTCACTCACCAATAGCTTGCAGAGCATGCTGCAGTTCCAGAGTAAAGGCCATCATGGGCACCTCCGCACACACTGGGAGGATAGCTACAGTAGACAGATTGCTGGCTGGGTTGGTCAGTTCTGAGTGCTGTGGAACACTGAGCCCGGAGCCTGTTGGGACACCAATCACAGACTGGCTGAGCAACTCTGTGTTTGGATAGGTTTCCTCTTTCTCCCCATCACCTCTTCTTCTACCTATCTCCCTTCTCTTATCTCCCTCTCCTCCTCTTCTTCTTCCCCGACCTCTTCTCCTCACAGCTCCCTCCATGCCACCTCCTCTTCCTTTTCATCCTCTACCCCAGCCTTTTGTCCCCCAGCCTGCAGCTGCTCTCTGCTCTGAGCTATGATAACACCACACTGAGGCCATGGCTGTAGTAGTGCCCCACACACAATCCCATCCTTGGGCATTTCTTGTTAAGACTTGGCCAGCACCCTTCACTCTGTGCTTTAATCGCAGTGAGACCCATTATGCAATTTTGTTGTTGCTGTTCTTTTCTGAGACATGGTCTCACTTGGCAGAGAATGACCTTGAAATCCTGCCTCCTGCATCCATCCTCTAAGTGCTGGGATAGCAGACATGTGCTACTATACCCAGCAACCCACCATGCAATGTTAGAACCAGTCAAATCCACTGTGCTTATGCAGAGCCCATCCCATCCTGATGCAGGCTACTCTGTCTCAATATCAACTTAGACAAGAATATACTTGTGACTTCTCAGTTTCTCAGCTAACAGCCTAGATGGAGTTGCCATTCCCATCTCTTGCCCAGGCCTCACTTCAGACTTTACTTGCTGGTTGAGTCTTCTCTCCCATATGACAACCTTAGTGAACTCAAACACTTCCCAAGGCCCTTCTTCCCCTTTCAAGTTACTCCTTGCTGTGGTTCAAAAGCACCAAACCCTGGACTGGGGCTATAGGTCCCGTGCTTGACTTAGCATGCACAAAGCTCTGGGTTCCATCCACAACATAAACCAATGTGGTGGCATATGCTTGTCACCTAAGCACTCAGAAGGTAGAGGCAAGAGTATCATAAACTCAAGGCCATCCTTGGCTACACAGTGAGTTCAAGGCTAGCCTGGGCAACAAGAAACAAGGCTCCAAACCACCAACTCTTGTATGGACCTTTCTACTTCTTTTCCACATCTAGCTTTAGGTAAACTGTGATGGCTCAGCCCACAGTCCCCAGAAACCCTCTTTCAATCCATCCTTTTCTCCGGCTTTCTGCCTGCCACCCTGCATAATTACTTTGCTTTGCTTCTCTCTGTACTTACCAGTTCCTGACAGTGGGGTCTTTATGTGTGGATTTTTTTCCCCCCGAGATAGGGTTTCTCTGTGTAGCCCTGGCTGTCCTAGAACTCACTCTGTGAACCAGGCTGGCCTTAAACTCAGAAATCCGCTTGCCTCTGCCTCTGCCTCTGCCTCCCAAGTGCTGGGATTAAAGGCATGCACCACCACTGCCTGGCTTTATGTGTGTTTTTTAAATTGTGTCTTTCCTACTTACATGACTTCCACTTTTATTTCCTGAACGTGAAGGTTATGTGGAGGAAAGGTTAGCAAAAAATGTAGAGGCTCAGGTGTGTTTGGTGGCATGGCTTGAACAGGCTGTGATTTATTCTAGCTGACAGAAACTACACTCCAGTATAAACAACCACATTTCCTAGCAGGCCAGTTTAACTTCGAAAGCCATTTCCCAACGTGCCCCTAGTGCCATATGCCACCCACGAGCTCATTTGTTATTGTATTGTCATTCTTTCCCAGGAAGCATCTACCCCCATGGACCTGAGAGATGGCTCAGCAGATAACGGTGTTGCTATGAAGTTTGACGTCCTGAGGTGATTCCCAAGATCCACATGGTGGAAGGGAGAAAACTGATTTCTCTGACCTTCACACATGTGTGGTCACGTGTGTGTGCAGTTGCACTTGTACGCCACTCATGATAAGGAAGTAGTAAAAATGTTGCCCTTATTTTAATTAAAACAAAAAAATTCTGCCCCCTAAGATGTTTAGACCAATTAACAAATTGACTAGAAACAAGGACTACATTTCCCAGCAAACACTATATCCAACTTCCGGTCCCAATTCCGCCTCCAGTAAGATTTACAGTTGAACTCGGTTTCCCATCATGCCATTTGATAGCTTGTTCACGCCCGCCAGACTAAATTCCTCCCTAAGGCTGTCAAACTCTCACCTGGAAAGGGTCCTTGCAACTGCTGCAGATTGCCTAGAATTTTCTGGCTTAGCAGATGAATAAGGCGGGTCACAACCTAAGGCAGAGGGTTGGGAGGGGGAAGAGAATGGTGTTCAGTGAGACCAAAAGGTCCCACCTTTGTTTACTTCACCTGGGAGGCTAGAAATCCAGTTACTTGGGCTGCATCTCGACTAGGGCAGCCTGGCACATGGGAGGTCCTAGCCCCTGCGGTCCCAGACAGAAGATGCACCTGTGGGTACCGACGTTTGATGTGGCCTAAGGTGCCTTCAGGGAGCTTGGCCAGCTCCGTGTCTCGCACAGCATGTACCGTGGTGGCTCGTGGCTGCCGGGTCAGTGCCTCCACCTGGGATACAAAAATAAGAACTCACCCAGGTGATAATGGGGACATCCAGAGGCCCAGAGGATGGAGTCCAGACTCCTCACCCACTGGACTGATTGTTTCTGACTTGAAAGAACGAGCCAGGGAAGAGGTCTGGGTTGGCGCCAAAGTGGGGGGTTTCCAGTCTCCAATTCCATCAAATTACTGAGATGATGTGCACGTGGGTGAAGGGCCAACTATGCTCGGAGAGATACGGGGGCTGCCCTCACCACGCCAATGAGATCCCCTCGGCCATATTCCCCAACTAGCTCCTTTTTGCCGCTGCCTCGTTGGATGACACTGCGGAGACGCCCATTGAGTACAATGTAGGTGCAGTCCGAACGGTCTCCCTGCCTGGAGTGGGTGAAGAGCGGAGAGTCAGACAAAATCATAGAGAGGGTTTGAGCGGTGAGGCAGGGTAAGGGTGGTACCTGTAGAGCGCTCGACCAGCCTCCACAGCTGTCCAGTCAATGGCAAAGTCCATCTGGCGCACAAAGGGGGACATCCTAGCAGCCACCGTGTGAGCGGCACTCAGCACCACACTGGGCTGTGCACGCATGATCCTGAAAGCAAAAAAAAAAAAAAAAAAAAAAGGGATGTGGGACCAAGACCTTCTTGGAGCACATTAAAAGGAATGAAGAATATGGGTGCTGGTTTGGGAGTAAAACAGAAAGAACTCACATCTGCCCTAGAAGGTGTTGGGAGGTCCGATGGGGGGGGGGGGGCTACGTCCTACCCTTCTAGAATGGGGTGGGGGTGTGTGTTTTGGTCTCTTCCCCCTTGGAAAAAACTAATCGGGCTTTGGTCATCTAGGTGCCATACCTACCCCGAATCCAAGTCTTACTCATAGAAGTCAGATTTGGAGATTCGCAGGAAGGTGCAGTCCCTCTGGGCACGTAGTGTGAAGATGAGGGGTTCCCCAGTGAGCACCGCCAGTTGCCCCACCAGCTCTCCTGGCTGTGCCACAAACAGGCACACTTCCTCAGCCTTGTCAATCATGCGCTGGTACACGTGCAGGCAGCCCCAGAGCACAAAATGGAGGCTCACATCCTGTGGGGGCAGAGGCCGGGAAATGAGATGAGCCAGTCACAGCATTTCTCCCCTAAATTCAGGTTAGTGCACCCCACAAGAAAGCTTTAAGAGGGGTTAAGAAGAAAAGGCTATGGATACAGCTCCTACAGTAAAGAGCTTGCCTGGGGCACAAGAAGCCCCAGCTTTCATCCCCACTACCACGGACACAGACATGGTGTTGCACACTATAATCCCAGAACTTAGCATTCTGGAAGCTGAGGTAGAAATGTATATGGAAGAAGGTTCAAGGTCACTCTTGACTACTTAGCAAGTTTGAGACCACCCCGGGCCATTTAACCACCCCTGTCTCAACAACACAAGTAAAAGAAAGAGAAATAGTAAAAACCAAGTGTACTGGCTGGTTTTGTGTGCCAACTTGACACAGGCTGGAGTTATTACAGAGAAGGGAGCTGCAGTTGGGGAAGTGCTTCCATGAGATCCAGCTGTAAGGCATTTTCTCAGTTAGTGATCAAGTGGGGAGGGCCCATTGTGGGTGACTACTGGCTGGTAGTTCTGGGTTCTATAAGAGAGCAGGCTGAGCAAGCCAGGGGAAGCAAGCCAGTAAGTAACATCCCTCAATGGCCTCTGCATCAGCTCCTGCTTCCTGACCTGCTTGAGTGCCAGTCCTGACTTCCTTTGGTGATGAACAGCAATGTGGAAGTAAGCCAAATAAACCCTTTCCTCCCCAACTTGCTTCTTGGTCATGATGTTTGTGCAGGAATAGAAACCCTGACTAAGACCCCAAGCAAGCAGTCAAGTGTGGAGTCGCACCTACAATTCTAACACTTGTGAGGCTGAGGCAGGAAAACAGTTTGAGCTTGAAGCCAGCCAGATCTACATAGTAAGGCCTTTCCTCAGAGATAAGATGTAATAAAACAAAAGAGGATGTAGCACATTGATAGACTACTTGCTTAGCATGTCAGAGGTCCAAAATTCAATTCCTACCATCATATAATCAGGGGGTGCATGACTTCAGTCCGAAAAACTCAAGGACATCCTCAGCTACAAATCCAGTTCAAGACCAGCCTGGGATATGTGAAACCCTGCCATAATTTAAAACGTAGCTCACTAGAGCGATTTCATAACAGATGAAGCCTAGAGTTTTATCCCAGCACCAGATATACAGGTGCCTTGGTGCATACCAGTAATCCACATGATCAGAGAATGCAAAAGTGGGAAAAGGGAAAGACTGGATATTATGAGCAACCAGTCTTTGTTTGATGTTCAGGGTAATTGTTCCCAGGGACACCTTGTGGATACCAAAATTCTCAAAGCTCATTTCACCTGGACAAAATGGTGCTGGATTTGCAGAGAACCTGTATACATCACATAGGAGACTCCTGCATTCTCCGGTGGACTTTAAACTCTTTCTGGGCAAAGATTTATACTCTAATATCATGTAAAAATTGCTATACTGTATTGCTTAGGAAATGTTGTACCTGTCCAGTATAGACACACTAGTGATAGCCTGTGGTGAGAGGTTGGTAGCTACAGGAACGAGATCTTCTCAGGGTGATCAAATGTTTTAAAACTGATTCCACAACTCATTGAATGTGCAAGAACTCAGCAAAGTATACACTTTAAATAGGCAGACTATATGAGTTATGAAGTACTATTCAATAACGGGATCCCCCTTGGAAAGATCCTCTTTGGGGCTTTTGCCATGACTCAGAGTAAAGATCCTTGCTTGCTCTCAAGCTTGACAGCCAAATTCAATCCCTGGGCCCCACATAATGGAAGGAGAGAATTAACTTTCAAAGGCTGTCTTCTGATCAACACATATATGATGTGGCATGTATGTCCACATATATACTCACATATTAAAAAAAAAAGAATAAAAAACTTTAAAGCAATAGGTCTCCGTTGCTCCTGTGTACTATTTCATTTGATCCCTTTCGTTTTCTACATGGAGTATATTTCTTTCCATCCCAAGATATTTTAAAGTTGTTTTTTTTGTTGTTTGTTTGTTTGTTTGTTTTTACCTCCCCTTCCACCTAGTGCTGGGGTTCAAACAGTCTTCAGCCAGGTATGGTGCTGAGGTCAGCACTCAGGATGCAGAGGCAAGAGGGGTTCTGGTTCAGGACCAGCCTGGACTACACTGTGAATTCCAGACAAACCTGAGCTACTTGGGACCTCAGCATCGATAGGCAAGATGGCTCATGTGGTAAAAATACTTGCTGCCATGCCTGACAACTTGAGTTCAATCCCAGGTCTCACATGGTGAAAGAAATGAACAGGTTTCCCTAAGTTGTCCTCTGTCTAATACATCATTGCACACACACACACACACACACACACACACACACACACACACACACAGAGTAAATGTGTAGAAAGAAAAGATTTCTAGACATTCAAAAGCTAAGCAGTGTCACCCCAGGACCTTTGCACAATTTGCTTTCTATCTAGACTGAACTTTGCTCCATCTATACCTAATTAATTTCTTCACCCTATCTCCTTTGCTGGTGGTCACATCCTTAGAGGCACTGCCCAGTTTAATCCAGTCTTTGTAGTGCCATGAATGTGCTCTTTGAAGCTCTAAGCCCTCTGAGTTTACAAGGATTAATATGCACCTTTGAGTGACAGCCATCAGAACTGCTGACTAATTGTATACCAAAGACATACAACTTTTTCTTGCCTCTGTCTAGCAAGTAGGACAGGATCTTCGACATGGTATCTGCTCAGTAAATATATCTCTTTTGTGGCTAGCCTAGCCATCAAGACACACCCTAGCCCCACCCCTTTATAAATGAGGAACTGAAACTACCCAGAGATGGAAAGCTCTTTCTGTCAATCACACCAACCTGTGTGATGCCAAAGAGCCAACAGTGCTGAAGGGGCAAAGTAAAATATGCAGACATGCATATAACCTTCTAAGACAATTTCCAGGTCATGTGTGGATTACATATGATCATTACTAAAATCAGGCTTGTTACTGAATTGGGAGCATGTGTGTGCACAAGTGTATGTGTGTGTATGAAAGTTAGTGGAATAGCCTCAGGTGTTATTCCTCAGGTGCTGTCCCTCTTTTTGTTGTTCTTTGTTTGAGACAGGGTCTCATTATGTGTCCTTGGCTGGCCTTGAATGCACTGTGAAGGCCAGGTTGGCCTCACACTCACAGAGATCTATCTGCCTTTGCCTCCAGAATGCTGGGGTTAAAGGCACGTGCCCCTGCACCTGGCGCACTTTGTCTTTTAGTTTTTGAGACAAGGTTTAACACTGAGACCCAGTGCTACCTTAGGTTAGGCTAGATGATGAGCAAGCCTCAGGTCTGCTGCTCTCTCAGGTTACAAACAAATATTATCCTGGTTTTTCATGTGGGTGCTTGGGATTCAAACTCCAGTCCTTGGGATTGCATACCAAGTGCTTTACCAATGAGCTGCCACTGATTGCCATTTCAGTGCAGAACTTCTTGGAGCCTTGAACAAGCTAATGAATTCACTCAGAATGTCCAGGAAAGGATAAAACAGCCATTCTCAAAGCCTGCTTCAGCAGATCCCTTGCTATAATACAGGCTGAGAACTCCTGATTCAAAGTGTTTGGGACTAGAACTGTTTTGTATTTTGAATTCTCCCCCTTGATTTTGGAATATTTGTAGAAGAAAAATGAGGGAACTTGGAGGCAGGAGACAGGTCTAAACAGGTGTTATTTTTGTCTCATATATACCTTATATGCATAACCTTAGGATAATTCTTCTTAGTTTACTTTTTAGAGACATTGTCTTTTATAGCCCAAGCTGGCCTCACTCTTGCTATGTAGTTGAACAGGACCTTCAACTCTCCAAATCCTCCTGCCTCTACTTCCCTAGAGCTGGGATTACAGGCAAATACCACTATACCAGGCCTTGCATTTTAATGTGGTAGTGTAGTCCTAGGGATCAAACTCATACCCCTGTGCTTACAAAGCACACACCTTACCAACTAAGCCACCCTTCCAACCCCCTTAAAGGTAATTTTTTTTTAATATTTATTTATTTATTTTATGCATGAGTACACTGTGCTGTATTCAGACACACCAGAAGAGGGTACTGGATCCCATTACGGATGGTTGTAAGCCATCATGTGGTTGCTGGGATTTGAACTCAGGACCTCTAGAAGAGCAGCCAGTGCTCTTAGCTGCTGAGCCCTCTCTCCAGCCCCTAGATAATTTCATACACTATTTACTGCTTCTGTTTGACTACAGTCTGTTCCAGGTCGGGTGTGGACTTCTCTACTTATGCTGTCATGTCGACACAAGGCTTTAGATTTGGGAGCACTGTGGACTTGAAATATTCCATTAAGGATGCTGAGCCTTAGAGGTAGTACAGAGACCTCAGTTGGGAAGATTCTTGTGTGTAAAAGGGTTTCTGAATATTGACACTCGTGATACTTTAGTTCGGATGATTCCTTCCACTGCCTGGGGATTCTAGTATCCTGGGACAAGGAGCAAACACTTGATTCTCAAATCATAACAATCAAAAATGGACAGGGTGTGCGCACTAGTGACAGTGACTCAATGGCTGCGAGTGCATAGTACTATTGTAGGGGACCCAAGTCCTCCCCAACTTGCTTCTTGGTCATGTTTGTGCAGGAATAGAAACCCTGACTAAGACAACCCGGTTTCCCTCTTCTACATCTGAATGCAAGATCCCAGCCTCACAGTTTCTCCCCTCGGTGGGCCTCAGATTCCTCATATAAAGAATGAAGGAGTGGGGAGGCCCACTGCCACACTGCTAATGCTCTCAGAAGGCTCCAGAACGGTGCCCCAGGAGTACACAGCAACCATCCTTCGAGTATGCGATTGGACGCAGACAACAGAAACAATACAGATGGGGCTGGGGAGATGGCTCAGAGGTTAAGAGCGCCGACTGCTCTTCCGAAGGTCCTGAGTTCAAATCCCAGCAACCACATGGTGGCTCACAACCATGTGTAATGAGATCTGATGCCCTCTTCTGGTGTGTCTGAAGACAGCTACAGTGTACTGAGATATAATAATAAAAGGCCTGAGCGAGCAGGGACTGAGTGAGTGGAGTTGACCAGAGCAGGGCCCACCAGAGCGAGCAGAGGTCCTAAATACAATTCCCAGCAACCACGTGAAGACTTACAACCATCTGTACAGCTACAGTGTACTCATATACAAAAAAATAAATAAATCTTTAAAAAAAAAAAAAAACCAATACAGAGGGAGTTTGAGTATTGTTCAGTGGTAAAGCACTTACCTAGCATGTGTGAAGTGCTGGGTTCCATCCCCAGGGCCAAAATTACTAGAAGTAGTAATCCTAATTATAAAGATGAAAGACCAACCTAACTCTATGCCAAGTACCACAACCAAGGCAGACACAATTAATTGATGACTACTGTACCCTTCCTCTGTATTTTTCTTAACACAGGTGAGAATTTATGACCTCTGGGTCAACTTTATACACCCCCCCCATATACAACTGATTTTTATATAAAGATATATAAATAGATTTTTCTCTTAGCTTTTGGAGAGTAGGTCTCATGTAGCTCAGACTGAGTATGAACTCATTATGTAGCTAAGGATGACTCTGAATTGTGATCCTCCTGCCTCTACCTCCCAAGAGCGAGGATGACAAGCATGCGCCACGACACTTAGCTTATATTGTGCTGGGGGTGAAACCTAAAGCTTCATGCATGCTAGGAGATCGCTCTTCCAGTTGAACCCTATTCCTAGCCCTGTTCCTACCTATTTAATGAGCATCTATCCAAGCAGGCAGGCACCAAGGCTGGAAGGAGGACAGAACATGGAGGTACACCACAAGATCATGGAGGCATAGGAGAGAGTTAGAGATTGGGAATGCCAAGAGAAAAAATTCAGGGTTGAGGAGTGAAGGCTTAGTAGCCCAATGGCACTTGAGGTGAAGGTAGAGGATGAAGATTATAAAACCCTGTATGGATAGGCCACACAGGGTGGTGCACACCTTTAATCCTAGCAGTCAGGGGCAGAGGCAGGTGGATCTCTGTGAGTCCAAGGCCAGCTTGGTCTATACAGTGAGTTCCAGGCAAGCCAATACACAGTGAGACAACAACACAGCATATCTCTCCAGGGTAAGAGACTAAAAACCACGGGGATGAGAAGTTGACCACTGGCAAAGAAAAGCGGCAATCACTACATAAAGGTCAGAAACCAGAGGTCAGAAGATGAGATCTGGGTACCACAGTTCAAGGGTCGGCCTTACCTGGTCCCCCTGGCGGGCTATGATGGTGCCGGCTTTGGCATGATGTAGCAAGACTCTGCTGTTCAGTAGAGAGGGGTCCTGGGGAGGGAGAGGAGTTGAGATGAGCCCAGCCAGGTCTCCCACCTACCTCCCTCATGCCCCGAATCCCTCCACAGTCTGCTCACCTCAATCCGCATCAGCTTGGCTAGCTCTCTCTTTGCAGCCTCAAAGATGCTACTTGTCTGGCGGCCCTGGTAGGGCCCAAAGGGACATCCACCTGTGGCTGACTCATCTTCACAGTAGCTGTATTCACAGGCACCTGCTGGTTGCTCCCGGAGCTCCTGAGTGGGGGTCTGGGTAAGGCAGGACTTGTGATTTCCTGTGTGCCCTCCCAAATGACCTTTTCAAGTGACTTGCCAACCAGCCAAGGTCAGAGTTCTGAAAGGGGGGCTGTGGTGAGATGGGGGAAAAAGAGAAGGCCTCACCCTAGGGGATGCTGTCTGAGGTCCTCCAGATGCCTCTTCTTGAAGGGAAACAGATATCCGGCCGCGCTCATAGGCCATGTCAAAGTCAGAACGAGGGCCGCCTTGCAAGCCTATGCATGGAGGGGAGGTAATGAAGATGGAGCTCAATAGTGAAGTATTTGGCTAGAGTGCATAAGGATCTAGGTTCTACCCCCAGCTCCAAAGTAAAAAAGATAGGTTAGCAACCACAGCTATAACCAGTATTAACTCCATGTTAATGCTGCAACCATGACAGACATGACTAGTCGATGACCATACTTTACCTCTGCATCTTTCTTAACACAGTTGAGAGGAGTCTGATCTCAGAGCATATCCACCAGAAAATAAGAACCCAGAAAGCAGGATCTCTATACTAATTTTTAGGTATGGATACAAAATCAGGACTGAAACCAGCATGTCCCAGATTCAAATCTAGACCCTTGAGAGCCCTTCCCATGCTACCCTCCTTTTACGCCCCCCCACCAGGGCTCCAAACCTGAGATGTCTACTGGCATGGAGATGCAGCGGCTCAGGAGTGGAGCTGGGGGGGCTTCTAAAGATGTGGGCTTCACAAGATCCCCTGGGGAGAGACGAATGCTCAGGATCCTGCCCTCAAACTCCTAGGCCTCAAGCTAGGCCTAGCAAGAGTGAGGAATGGAAGGCATCTGGGGATCTAGGATCAATTAAGTCTACAAAATTGGGCTCAGTGAGTAAGGGTTTGGGGCATCAAACGTGCTGATAGAATTCTAGCTCTGAGACCCTTGAGGTAGAGAGAGAACTCCTGCATGCTGCCATCTGACCCTTACTGCTTTTTCTATGGCCGTGAAATAAATAAATGTTAGAAAAAAAAATGTACAAAACTGAGGAACCAGAGAGCACAGAAGTCAGAGACTGGGCTAAGCAGGCTGCAAGTTCCTGGCAGAGAGTGGCAGTCACCTCACGTACCTGCAGGCCCAGGCAGAGGAGCGCCAGTGGGGTCAAGGGGCCGGCCAGAGGTCTCCTTGGCGGTTTCCTCCGTACCTGAGGTGCTGACTACCCGTTTAGAGCCACGGACAGGGCTGGTTCGGGTTGGGAGGCCAGGGCTGGGGAAGAGGCGTAAGGGCTGGATCTCCTGTGGTGGGAGTTGGAGGACAGCGAGTCATTTATAGCATATCTAAGGGTCTCTCATTGAGTCTCCATATCCTCTCGTGCCTGTGTCCAACTCACATGGCTGAAGAGTTCATTGGTCAGACCCAGGTAATTGTGAAGCGCCAGGAAGGTGACTCTCTGCAGCCTCACCATGATGATCTGCAGGAGCAAGGGCGGGACCAGGAGAGAGGTGTGGTCAGGCGAGGAAGCAGTCAGCGTCAGCAGCCTCCACAGAGGTCTGGCTGCTCAGGGGTGATAAGCAGCAGGCACTGCCTGACCACCTCTGTGCGGATGCCCGGGATAATCCGATGGTACAAGGGGCGGGGTGCTTTGCCAACAGTGGAGGAGATGAAAGGCTGGCTGACCTGCACCACTCGCACCAAACTCTCAGGGTACTTGGTGAAGACAGCGGAGAAGGCTTCTACGGGGAGTCTCAGCACTGTAGAGTCCCGTGCGGCCCTAGCTGACACAGTCCGCTGGGGATGCTGGTGACCCTGGGAGACGTGCGGGGGCGGGGAGAAGAGGTGAGATCAAGATCTGTGAGACCATTCCCTCTGCTCCTTGCAGCCTTCCTGGTTCGAGCAACAAGAGCAGCGTCAGAGCCCCCACCCTTCTATCCAGCTTAAAAAGCTCACTCACGGTGATGACATCGAGGATGCTCAGAAGGCTGTTGACGCTGTCTCCCGGGACCACCTCCTTCACCACACACTCCTTCCCATCCTGAGACAAGGGGCCACAGACCAATGCCAGCCTCCTCCGGGTGGCTGCCACTGGACCCTCACCTCTGACTCACCCCAGTAATAACCGAGTTCACAAACCTCCTAACCAGTGGCTGTTTCTTGTACACCATTCTCTGCCCATCTGTTGGATCTTCCCAAATGGTCACCCAGTCCTCTGATATTTCTATAGCATTGGAATTAGAACCCAGAGCCCTACACATAACAGGCAAGTACTCATCAGTGAGCACTCTGTCGGGGGATTCTAGACATGGGCTCTACCACTAAGCCCCCCCTGTTGTCCCTTACTGGACAAAGGCTCTACCATCGGGCTCCACACTGAGCCATCATTAACCTGACTTCTGACTACACATGCCTAAAAGCGGTATCTAATTCTAGGAGAAATGCCCAGTGCCTAGCCTCCCACAGTAGCCCCTCAAGGTCCACTCACAGGTCCTGGTAGGCAGAGCTCCAGCAGCCCATCTTGAACCACATAGATGCTGGCATCTGGCTGACCAGGCCGAAAGACGTAGTCCCCCTGCCCGAGACGCTGGAAAACCATGTGCCGGCAGAGCTCCAGGAAGAGCGGCTTCTCGAAGTGACCCAGCACCCTAGAAGATGAGTGGTGGGAAAGGGATGGAGGAGGTCAAATTAGTCCCAGGCTCTGAAGGAACCCTCAAAACACTCAGACCCCCAACACTTACCGAACGTTCTTGAGCATGTAAAGTACCTCAGAGGGTAGGTGGGAGTTGGCCAGGTCTCCCTCTGTGAGGTCAGCCTCCAGCACTGAAGGTGGGGGCTCCTTCCGTTGTAGGGTGGGAGTCTCCTTTTGGATGCGCAAGATCCTGATGGGAGGAGGTTAGCACAGTGGCTCTCAACCTTCCTAATGCTGCGACCCTTTGATACAGTTCTTTATGCTGTGGTGACCCCTAACCACAAAATTATTTTCATTGCTACTTCACAACTGTCATTTCGCTACTGTTGTAAACTGTAATGCAAATATCCGACGTGCAGATGGTCTTAGGTGACCTCTGTAAAAGGGGTGTTCGACCCCCAAAGAGATCACAACCCACAGGCTGAGAGCTGCTGGGTAACAGAAGGCTCAGGCAGAACTAAGGCACCCATTTACCCCTTCCCTCTGGTTTATACAAAGCAAACAGCAGTCCGCTGTCCAGATCAGGCCCTCTTCTTTCTTTTGTCATTAAATTTATTAGCACACTGTCATGTTAATTCATTCATGTATTACTTATGGTTACCTTCTCACTTCAAAGGCAGAGTCAAATAGCCAGCACAAGAGACTGTGTATGTCCCACAAAGCCTAAAATGTTTAGCCTTTTACAGGGTAAACTTATAATGTAAACTTCAGGGACTTCCATCCCCCAGTCATAGGGCTCTCGAATGGACCCTCTAGTGTCTTAGGAGTTTTATTTTATTCATTCACAATTTCACACATATATCTAATGTTATTTGATCATGCCCTCCAAGACCCTTCTTAACCTGATCCTCTTTCTGCCAAAACCCTTCCTACTTTCTTTTTCTTTTACTAAAAAGATGTATTTATTTGTTTTATATGAGTACACTGTCACTGTCTTCAGACACACCAGAAGAGGGCATCAGATCCCATTACAGAGGGTTGTGAGCCACCTTGTGGTTGCTGGGAATTGAACTCAGGACCTCTGGAAGAGCAGTCAGTGCTCCCAACCTCTGAGCCATCTCTCCAGCCCCCCTTCCTACTTCCATAGGGTGTTCTGTCTGTGTTTGTGGCCCACTGTGTTTACTTTGGGGTACCTGCATGAGCACACCTTGGGGGTTATTTACTTGAGCAAGGGCAACTCCCTAGTGGCAACACCACTGAGGACTATGGCTCAAAGCAAACACTGACAGCTCATACCTCCTCAGGAGGGGTAGAACCTCACAAACACTACTGGACTCTGTAGTTTCAATGGCTGAACCCTGAGATTTAGGCTGATGGAACGTGTACTTGGAAGTCATTTCAGCCAATCTAGCTAAAACCATCACTTGCAAGTTTAGTGAGAGACCCTGTCACAAGGGAACAAGGCTGACAGCAACAGAGCAGTCTCCTCTGCGCACCCACACACATGGGCACATACATCACACATACCTATACACTAAATTAATTAAAAAAAAAAGAAGACAAGAAAGGGAAACAGAAGGGAAGAAAAGAAAAAGTTAAAGCAAAGAGAGAGAAACAAAAGGTCCATGAAATAGCTCCCTCTCAGGTCTCAGTGAAACCCCTGTAATTTTTCTGGGCTAGCCCTCTTCTAATGTGGAGAATTTAGGTACAGTTGCTCGGCTAAGAACTTGGGGGAAACTCCTTCCTGTGAGTCAAAGTGGCTGTGGAGCAGGCCCCTTCACTAGCACAAGAGTCCTGAGATAGACCCTCTCATATGAATCAAATTCAGTAATAAGGAGAAACCTAGATAGAACTCCTCCATTTTGTTCTTATTGCTTTGTTGGTATTTCTTGTTTTGTTTTGTTTTTTTCGAGACAGGGTTTCTCTGTGTAGCCCTGGCTGTCCTGGAACTCACTCTGTAGACCAGGCTGGCCCAAACTCAGAAGTCTGCCTGCCTCTGCCTCCCAAGTGCTGAGATTAAAGATGTGTGCCACCACCGCCTGACTAGAGCTTCTTAACATTATGTGATTATCACAGGCAATTCATGGTTCAGAAAAGCTAGAGATATGTGTGTGTGTGTCTGTGTGTGTGTGTGTGTGTGTGTGTATGTGGTATGTGTTGTGTATATGTATGTCTCTGCTGTGTGTGTGTGTGTGTGTGTGTGTGTGTGTGTGTATGTGGTATGTGTTGTGTATATGTATGTCTCTGCTGTGTGTGTGTGGTCTATATGTGTGTGTGTTTGTGGTGTGTGTGTCTATGTGTGTGTAAGTGTGTCTGTAGGCCAGAAGACAACCTCAGTTGTAGTTCCTCAGACGCTATCTGCCTTATCAGGCTGAGACAGGGTCTGTCTGCGGTATGGAACTCACCAAGTAGGCTGTGCTGGCCAGTCAGTGAGACCCAGGGATCTGCCTGTGTCCAGCTCCCCAGTGCTGAGATGGCAAGTGAGCTACCATACCAGATAGTTTTCTTAATGTGGGTTCTGAAGATTAGACCCAGATACTTATATTTGCAAAGCAAATACTTTATCAACAGTCTTTCTACCAAAATCACAAGGTCTGTGATACCATGGCTTGTTATAGAGTTCAAGGGTGGCCCCCTGGGATTAAATACACGAACCTTGAAAAAGACCTTCAGGTATGCAAGAAGATCCTGGAACCATTTCTTAACTTAGAGATTCCTGGAAGAGCCTTCTCAAACACACTGATAGACATCTGAGATAACCTTCCTAAGTTTATAATGCAAAGGAATTATTTTCTTAAATAATCAAATTTATATTTATTTATCATGTGTGTGTGTGTGTGTGCGCGCGCGTGAGAGTTGTATAGGTCAGAGGATAACTTGCAGGAGTAACTTTTCTCCTCCCCCATATGGGTCCTAGGAATGGAACTCATGTCTCCAGGCTTGATAGCAAGTGTCTTTACCCACTGTGCCATCTTTTTGTTTTGTTTGGTTTTGTTTTTCAAGACAGGGTTTCTCTGTGTAGCCTTGGCTCTCCTGGAATTCACTCTGTAGACAAGGCTGGCCTCGAACTCAGAAATTCGCCTGTCTCTGCCTCCCAAGTGCTGGGATTAAAGGCTTGCCCCACCACTGCCCAGCCCCACTGTGCTATCTTACTGGCCCACAAAGGAATTTTTCAACAGGTAAACATGATGGGCACAGGCCAGTCATTCCAGTTACCCAGCAAGCTGAAAAAGAAGAATCATGTTCAAAACCTGCCTGAGCTATAGGGAAAGTTCAAGGCCAACCTGGGTAACTTAGCAAGACTTTGCCTCAAAAAAAAAGTATAGGCTCTTTCCTTTCTGCCACTGCGATGCCATCCAGACTGAGGAAGACCCGGAAACTCCGGGGCCACATGAGCTGTGGCCATGGCCGCATCGGTAAGCACCACAAACACTCAGGAGGCCTCGGGAATGCTGGAGGCATGCATCACCACAGGATCAACGTTGACAAATGTCATCCAGGTTACTCTGGGAAAGTTGGTATGAGGCATTACCATTTGAAGAGGAACCAGAGCTTTTGCCCAACTGTCAACCTGGATAAATTGTGGACGTTGGTCAGCGAGCAGACATGGGTTCAATGCAGCAAAAAACAAGACTGTAGCTGCTCCCATCATTGATGTTGTTCGATCGGGCTACTACAAAGTTCCGGGCAAGGGAAAGCTCCCTAAACAACCTGTCATCGTGAAGGCCAAATTCTTCAGCAGAAGAGAAGATTAAGGGTGTTGGAGGTTCCTGTGTTCTGGTGGCTTAAAAGCCATGCCGGAGGTTAATTAAATGCTAACATTAAAAAAAAAAAAAAAGTATAGGGCTTAAGTTTAGCTCACAGGCAAAAATGCTAGCCTACCATGGCCACTCTCTGAGTTTGACACTGTGTACCACAAAGTAAATTAAATAAATTGAAAAAACAAAGTAGTAGGACCAGCAAGATGGCTTGTGGGTAAAGGTACTTTCTGCCAAGCATGCCTCACACATGCAATAAGATGCATACATCCACAGATAACACATAGTAAAGTAGGGGCTAGTAATATAGTTCAATGGCAAAGTGCTGCAAAAAATGAGTGAATGAATGAATGAATGAATGAATAGGGATGTGGTTCAGTCAGCAGCATGCTTGCTTGGCATGCAAAAAGCCTTGAATTTAATCCTCAGGACCATATAAACTAGGCATACTGACACAAACCTATAGTTGCAACACAAAGGAGGACCGGAAGCCAAAAAACAAAACGAACTCAAGCAAACAACAACAACACCAACAACACCAACAACAACACCACCAACAACACACACACACACACACACACACACACACACACACACACACACACAATATGAGATATCCCCCCAGGGCAAAGAACTATACAGGGTGAACAACGCAGACAACTCCAAGAGAGATGCTTTCCTGTATGGATAGAATGATTTCCCCGGAGAACAGATTGCGAAACAGCCCCTCTAGCTAGCCATACAAATATCTGCGATAACTGCAATATGTCACGTTGAATAAACTCTCCAATACGGCAAGACACCAGGTGTAGATTCCTAAATATACGGCGGCAGATAGCCTCCAGAAACAGGGAAACATTATGAGGCAAGCCTTAAGTGACAAGCATGCCCACACCGGAAGTGTCATGTCTGGAATGGCAGAACTCTGAGATAGCTCCTGCCAAGTGAAGGCCTTGAGATGTCCCTCTACTATGGGAATATTTCCCAGACAGTCCATATGTTTCAAGAACTCGGAAATACAAAAACTCCGGTGGGAGTTGACCCGTCTCGCACCCCATACACTCAGCGTCAGCCTTACTTCTTGGCAATGTTAAGCATCTTCAGTTTCTTCTTCATGCGGGGCCGGGTAGTGGTGGAGACTGATGTGTCCACCAGGGAAGAAGTGGACTGTGACACCTGGGAGAATTTAGAATTGGGAGTCAGTTGGAGAGAGAGGAAGGGCAGATCTAAGGAGACCTAATAAAAGCAGAAATGCCCATTAATAAGTGTAAATAGGAAAGGGCTGGGCTTCTGTGGTCAGCCAGGCCAGCAGTAGGTCTTGGAACTCACCTTCCGCATAATCTTCCGGCCATAGAAAAGCACTTTGTCCCGCTTCCGGAACCGATACCGGGGACCCTCCGGGGCTGGAGTTTCTGGGGGTTGGGGGCGGGGGGAGACGGTGCTTTGAGCTCCGCGCAGGCTTCAACAAATTCCCCACCCCAGCCGCTTGGTTTCTCCGGGTATTGCAGCTCCCCCTCCATCCCTGCAGTATTCCCCCAGAGGGCCCCTCCGAATCCTCACTCTGCACCCGCAGCCTTCGCACCACCAGGAGGATGAGCACGGCGGTGACCAGCACCGCCACTCCGGCCCCGATCATCACTCCCAGCACCTGCGGAACGAACGGCACAGGCTGGGCAACGCATATCCGTCTCCCCAAGCCCTCCTCCAAGGCCTGTCGAATCACCTCTGCCCCGGAGGAGGATATATTTAGCTCGTGACTCGGTGTCCCCATCTGCAGAATGGGTCAATGCGGGTTTCCTTCCCACCCCACTGCGTGGGGGGGAGCAACTAAGCTTTCTCTGAGACTAGGTCTCCCGCGATGCATGCCGGGAAACGTAGTTTCGCCTGCATATACATGGCTCTCGGAGAGAGAATCGCGAGGTGCACGGCAAGCCCGCCGGAAGTTGTAGTCTGGTACAAAAATTTCCCAATTCTTACCATTCCGGTTTGCAGTGGGGCATCCATTGATTGTTTCGGACTAGGTAGCAGGTCCTGTAGCCTGCAGTCCTAGAAATCGAGGAGCAGAAGGGGCCAGAACAAGATGTCAATCAAGCCTACCCAGCACTGACTACGGGCTCTTCCCCTTATCTCGTCTCACAAGCCACG
Organism: Montemys delectorum; assembly: GCA_019843815.1. Taxonomy (NCBI): domain Eukaryota; kingdom Metazoa; phylum Chordata; class Mammalia; order Rodentia; family Muridae; genus Montemys; species Montemys delectorum. The sequence continues at coordinate 6,585 of JADRCD010208165.1, read as the reverse complement.
CCCCCTAGATACCTTTGACTGGAGTGACTCCATTCGCCCGGGTTGGGGTGAGAGCGTCTAGAGGGGGTACTGCTAGACAGAAGGATAGGGGCAAATTGACCTCCCAGCCCAGATCAATGAGTGAGACCAGCCCCCAGTTCTTTGACCTACTTCATTTATGCATAAGGCCGACCAGACTCTCCAACGTATTCATCTGCACCCAAAGGCCAAAGGGTAGCAGTCCTGGCACCCACAGTTAGCAGCTCGCTGGCAGGTGCCCTTAAGCCATGATCTCTTCTGGCAGTGGCTCCTTCCTTAGCCTGGCCTTCCATTCGTCTGACTACTCTTGATTAACCAACCCTCAGGCGAGACCCTTTCCTACACCCTATAAAGACGTGAAGTCCCACTCCAGAAGAAACCAGGACCTGTGATCCAGGAGGCTGAGGGACAATTGGACTTTGGGCTTCTGACCCAAGCCTGGCCCATCAAGGAAGCTGGGAGCACTGCTGTGCAATCTATACATCTAAGGGGGCTCTAGGGCCATCGGAGTAAAATGAACTCCTAAAGTGTTATATAGGCTTGAGCTTGGAGATTTAACTGTCACGTAGAAGGAAAGTTACCGGGTCTCGCGGTGCGGAGCATCCCTGGGATTAGTGGAATGATGTAGGATGTGTAACCAGGGACGCCGGAATTGGGGGAGGGTAGGAGGAACGACGCACTGGAAAGTTACTGAGAACCGGAGATACACATAACTACTAAGGAGTCTAGGAGCTTCCAGGAAGATAGCGAGGGAGGTAGGAATGCTACCGGGACTCTTCTGGGACGCTGGAAATCTTTTTGATGCCTTAATGGAAACTTAGAGGAATCGCAGGGCCCTGAGATGTTACCTGGAAGATTGTTAGATTGACTACTCACTTTCCATACTCCAGGTCGCATCTGGCTACCGATACGGAAACACCGGGACCAGGAACTTAGGGATGGGGGTGGGGTGGTATTGGAGCATCAAAAAAGTCAGGACCTACCCGGAATCAGGACAAATCGATCCGGGGCAAAGCTGAAGCTCTCTAACTGTCCTCGAAGGGACACCTTTGCTCGGTCGATGGAAACTCGGACCACTCAGGAGCTGCAACCAGGTCCACCCAGCGTCGGCCAACACCCCTAGTTTTCTGTCCGCTGCCTCAGACGCGGCACCTTTAAATTATTCCGCTGCAGGGCACGCCCCTTCCCCGCCTCCCGCCAAGCTTGGAAGGTCGCACTGCGCACTGTGTGGCGGCCTCTTAAAGGAGCTAACAATTTATGGAAGGGCTACCTCACCTGTTACAAATTAAACCACCACATTTATGTTCCCTTTTATTTAACAGCCGCCCTAAATGCCCTCCCTTCCCCAGTGTCCAATTCGATCAGCCCAAGTCCTCATAAGGCCTGTTGGAAACAGATCTTTTAAAGCAAATTCTAAAAATAAATAAGCTGGGGTCCCAGCAGTACATGGGGATAAAGTCTAGTGGCAATCATCTTGGATCAGTTCACCAGCAGCGAATGGTCCTCCGGGGAGTCCCTGGAAGAGAAATAGAAGAGGCATCGGATCTCTCTGGCACACACTTCTTCCTCCAGCCTCTATCAATCCACAACCCAGACCCGGGGCTCCAACCTTCCACAGCAGCAGAGAAGGCTACAAGCTGAGCCACTTCCACGCCGGAACTTGCCAGATGTGGGGCTGTCCTGGCACTGCTCGATGTAGGCCTGAAGCTCACTCTTCTCTGTGCCAGTGCCTCCTGGGTGCTGGAAAGAGATGATGCCCCCAACTCAGCACAAAAGTTGGCTCTGACCTGTAGAAGCTCTTTAGCTCCAGTCAAGTGGATATTCTGCTGTTTCTCTGATGTGACCACTCTGGGCCTCACTTCTGGACCTTTGCTTTGTGGCTTTCTTCGCTGTAGAAATCTTCCCTATGCCTAGATGTGGCCGCAGGTCTCAGGCTTATCGATTTAGTGCCCTCTGCTGTAGGCCAGGAGTCGAGACTGGTATTTAGCAATCTAGCATCTCAGTTGGACCAGTGTAACACACAGTTAATGGGTATGAGGCCTGAACTACTCCTACATCCATGGGTCCTGCATGTATGTGATATCTGAGTGTTCCAGCAAGACTCTGTGTGACTGCTTGGGGCTTGGGTACAGCTATAGATCCATCCATGTGGGAAAGAGTGTACACATCCACTGCCAGTGACTCAGAATGAGGCAGAGTCCTAGTAAAATCTTCTCCCTGGGACTTCCTGGCATCACCACTATTTTTCCAAGTCTTTTCTGCCTAACAGTCTTTGGATGTTCCTTTCTGTAAGTATGCTCTTCTTTGGGCTCCCATCTTCCCAATCTAGATTTCTCAACAGATGAAGGGAACGTTCTAAGCAGCCACCTAGCCGCACTGCCTTTTGGACAGTTATGTGTATTTGCCTTGTGTGTGTGCACACATGTGCACACGTGTGCACGTGTGTGTACATGTGTGGTGTGTAACTCCCGTGTCTTATAGGGTACTAAGAAGAAGTAGCTTTCATGCAGGCTGTGGTGGCCTAGACAAGGGGACAAGAGCACTGTGGGATGGTGGGGAGGCAGAATCAACCCAGCAAACACGTTCTTCAGAGTGTGGCGTGCACTGGGTATCCAGGAGAATCGAGTGGCCATTGTCCATCTAGTGATAGTGAGCAATATGAATGGCCCGTGGATGGACAGCCACTAGCAATAGGTATAAAGGAAACATGGAGGGTTGGACAGGGGGACCCTGCTGTAGCTGGGTATCAGGGTGGTCCTGGAAAAGCTCCTAAGCTGGGTAAGTGGCTCAGCTGGTAGAGTGACTGCACAGCATGCAGGAAGTCCTGAGTGCCATTCCCAGCACCGCATACACTGGAGGCGATAGTATGCATCTATCTATAAGCCCAGATCTCAGGTGGTGGACACAGGATAGACGTTCAAGGTCACCCTCAAAGGAAAGATCTTAACAGGCCCGTAAGATGGTTCAGAGGGGAAATAAAAGTTTTTACCATCAAATCTGATGACTCCACACGGTGGATGGAGAGAACTGATTCCACAAGTCATCTCTAATTTCCAAACACACTGTGGTGTGCATAACCTCCTCCCACCCCCAAATAAGTAAATTTTTTTTTTTTTTTTTAAAGATGATATGAGAGAAGGAGGAGGCCAGCGAGATGGCTCGGCAGGTAAAGGCACTTGCTGCAAAGCTGATAACTGGTGTTCAGGTCTGTGATCCATACAGTGAAGGGAGAGAACCGATTCCTGTGGTCTATCCTCTGATACAAGTAACAAGATGCATGCACACATGCCTGCACGCGCGCGCGCGCGCGCACACACACACACACACCATACACATACACACACGCACACAGCATGCATGCACACACACACATGCACGCACAAAACATACACATACACACACATGCATGCACATGCACACACACACAACATACACATACACACACACACACACACACATACACACACACACACACGGTGAGGGGTGGAGAGAGAGAGAGATAAAAAACTGACACATTTTTGTACCCGAGAAGGACCCTAGGAGCCTGTGTTTTCCTGCCCATCTGACTGAATCCAGCTGAGGTACATCCTAGGCTACTCTCCCAGGATGACTCAATCCAAACAACCCAACTTTCCCATACCCAGTTTCTGGCCACGCTCTCTTTGGACTTTATATAGCGTCTGGGTCTTACCTGTTCCAATTATGGTGCAGCCAGGACAACCTTGTGAAGCCAGGCAGCTCTTGGAACTCAGAGCTGCAAATGTTCAGGGGAGGGGAAAGGGAAGCAGAGCTCCCAGGGAGGGGACGGTAGAAGATGTCTGACCTTGATGGTGTCATAGGCGCCAGTGATGAGTGCGATGAAGAGGCTCAGCACCATGTAGATGAAGAGGCTGATGAAGGAGTACAGGTAGAGCTGGGAGAAGAGCCACACCAGGCTGCTTCGACCCTGCTGGGCCTGCATGGCCGCGAATGTCACAAACATGTCGTCGCCGTTGATGAGCGAGAACAGACACTCGGAAACCATGGACAGTGAGCGGAACTGTTGGCAGTGAGGTCGGATGAGAAGATACGTAAGTGGGGGGTTGGTGGGCTCACTAGGGGTCAGTGGGCAGGAAGATGGCAACTGAGCCCATCTGAGGGTCAACATATCAAGGGCAAGGTCATGGAGTTCACAGAAAGGTCACAGGGTCAAGGACTAGTTCCTCAGGAGTCAGAGGGGCGGATAGGTGGAGTAATACAGAACAACACAGTCATCAGTGACCACGAGAATGACCAAGCCGCAAGGTCAATGCCAGGAGCACTGAGGGTCAGAAAGGACAGAACACAAAAGTACTACAAGGTGCATAGGAGGTGACTCAAAGTTCTTGACTAGAAAGCACGAGGTCCCAAGTTTGATTCCCCAGTACCTACATAAAAAACTGGGTGTGAAAGTGTGCTTGTAATCCCAGCACTGGGGAGACAGGCAGAGACAGGGGGATCCCTTGGGGCTCAGAGGCCAGCTAATTTATCCTAGAGCTACAGGCCAATTAGACCCTGTGTCAAACTAAAACCCAGGACGGGGATGGACTTTTTGCCCCCTGCCTTTAATCCCAGCATTCTGGAGGCAGATGCATGCATGTCTGTGGATTTGAGGCTAGCCTGACTTATACAGTGTGTTCCGAGATAGTCAGGGCTACACTGCGAGAGCTGGTCTACAAATAAAACAAACCTATTAGGTGAATGAGTTTTTAGAATGATAATAAAGGCTGACCTGTGGCTTCCATATACATGTGTATACAGAGTACAGACAAGTACACACACACACACACACACACACGAACACATTTACTTATACAAATGAGAAAACAAAGCCCCTTGATGGTAGTCCGACAAACACCGACAGCCCCCAGTAGCCCATACCTTCACGTGGTAGGGCCCTAGGACGATCCAGCCACAGAAGCAATAGCCCAGGTAGATGACAGCCACACAGCAGCAGAAACGCATGACGCTGGGCAGTGCCACCCGCAACGTGGCAATCAAGATCTGCAGAAGGGCAAGGGGACCACAATGAAAGCGATGGCCACAATCCAGCTAGCTCTCAGATGGCAGGGAAGGCCTCACCAATGTGGTCAGAAGGGCTACTCGGAGTTTAGATAGGGTAGGAACCACCTGGGAGGAGCCTAGAACATACCACAGCTGGATTTAGCTGGATGGGCAGGTAGGGACAGGCTCCAGTGGTCCTGCCCAGGTACAAAGACTCGTGTGTCTGTGATAAGTGGGTATAAGAAAGAGATCTGTGGTTTGGTGATATAGCTCAATTGCAGAGTGCCTAGTATGCACAGGGACTTGAGTTCAATCCCTGGCACTACATAAAGCTAAGCATAGTGACACACAGCTGTCATTCCAGCACTTAAGAGGTGAGAGACAGGAATATCTAGAGTTCAAGGTCATCCTTAACTAGATAGGAAGGCCAACCTGGGCTACAAAAGATTTTGTCTTAAAAAAAAAAAAGGTCAAGCACATGCCTTTAGGGCCAGCACTTGAGAGACAGAGGGAGGCAAATCTTTGAATTCAAGACCAACCTGGTTTACAGAGTGAGTTCCAATACTACTGTAGCAAGGGTTACACAGAGAAATCCTGTCTCAAAAATTATTTTTAAATAATAAAGATATGAAAAAAGAAAGAAAGAAGGAAAGAGAGAAAGAAGGAAGGAAAGAAAGAAAGCAAAGAAAGTCTTGTGATGAGTCACTGAGTGGCAGGAACTCCTGACTGCTTTGTGTGTTTGGCTTTATTTGAAAGGCACGGGGCAGGTACTGCCCAGGTGGGGCTCAGGCCCAGGACACTCACGTTGTACTTGTGGAAAAATGTCAGGTAGCGAATGACACCAACCCAGACGAGCAGGGTGGAGGTGCCCAAGAGGATGCTGCAGACATCATAGCTGGCAAGGTTCTGTGGGCAGAAGCAAGGAGTCAACCCACGGGCTGTACTCTACCTGGAGAGAAGGTGGTCCCTAAGCAGGCAAAGACCTGGAGACAGAGACACAGGGTCCTGAGAACAGGGCACTGATAGGACTCACACCTTTGCCTCGATGCCAATCTTCATGACAGTCCCTGAGATGGTAAGCACGTCACTGGTGACCAGCAGGATGTACCAGCCATTGACAAACTCCAGCCGTTCCCAGAGGCTGATTTCCCGACCCCGCCGCCGCCACATGAATACAACAAACTCCTATGGGAGAAGCTCAGGTGAGGGTCTGTCTAGAAACCCCTAGGCCATCACCCCTACCATGGCCCCAGGGCTGGGCAAGGCGGGCACCAGCGCTCGTGACACCAGGGCCTCACGTTCTGCAGCAGGAAGCCACGGAGCAGTGATCGGGCACACAGCAGGAAGGACAGGGAGCAGGTGAGGATGACCACCACATCAAAGAGAAGTCGGAAGCTGTTGTCTCCTACAGGAAAGGGGTGCCTGTGATCAGAACCCATGCAGGGCCGTAAGACGTTGGGGCTCGGGGTTGGCTGGGCCAAGGAAGCAGCCCTGGAGGAGAGGGACGTGTGTGCGTGTGTGTGCGTGTGTGTGTGTGTGTGTGTG
>JADRCD010208164.1:0-17962 GCA_019843815.1 Montemys delectorum | reverse complement strand
ATATGCAAACCACATTCAATATATTTCACCTGTCTAAATTTTTACCCCGGGTTTTGACAATGCATTTGTGCCAGATAAATCAATTCTTTACTCAAATTTTTCTTTTTGTTTACACATTATAGACAAATGAAAATTTTCATAAAATTTAACAATCTACTCTTTGACTAATTTATGTATTAACTTTCAACCTCCTATTTACTGCTATCTCTAACACAAAACTTGACTTGAAGAATCAGTTTATTTATTCAAAGGCATATATAAATATATTTTGTCAGATCATGGCAATTTCTTCCACACTTGATATCAAAGAAGAGAAATAAGGCATTATTGAGTACAAGATTATATGCTATTGGCTAGGGGCAAGTTTGCTTGACAGGTGAGGAGCTTTATCTCTGCCCACAAGTCTGTGGAACATTTATAACTTATTATTTAAGGCAGAAAAAATGATCACATATAGAGTGGGATAATACTATTACCACTCACCAAATATGTTAACTGATACATTCATTTTAAATTTCACATATTTATTTCTCTTGAATATCTATAGCTTGCAACTTTTTCTGTGAACCACTCACATTCCACTTGAGATTCAAAAAATATAAGTATAGTTACCATATTATCATAACATCACTTAAAATCATATTCTGGTAAAGCAATTATTCAAAACTAGCAAGTTAGCTCTAATGCTAAAACTATGTCTCAGGTTATATAATTATTTCTGCTCTTATTACGCATTTGTAGAACCACCATGTTTCAAAGACATAGCTCCTTAGGCTTAAAAGTAGACCACCACCCTATGTAGTAGCACAGTATGAAAGGGGTAAAGTCAGATGCTTTTGAAGATATCATCTGCAGAAGGGTTTTCAGTGAGTAGAAAGCTTCTTTGAGATTCCAAAGCTGCATTTCTGGAGGAATTCATAAGGCATAGAGCTTCTGACAATTTTTTGTCTTTATCCCAGTAACACTCTTTATACACACTAACTGTGCATCCGTTAAAACGCATGGGTCACAGTAACAAGGGACACATGTTAATTTTTCTAAGCCAACCACTGAGTGTGTATGTGGAAAAGAGATTTGAAATGCTAATTCTATAATTACTCTTTATTTTCAATTATTTTTCTTTCATCATTTTTGTTCTTCAATGATCACAGGATTTATCTGAGGATACAGATTAAGATGGACAATAATGATGATGAAAATAATAATTAGCACTTCCTAAATGCTAAACTCAATCCACAGTCAAGAGAACATTGAGCTCAGAGAATGAAGTACTCTTAAGTAGTGAAGAGACTTTCTAGAGCCACACAGAAACAGAAATTGTCTCTTGTACCTGAGTTCTAGATCATCACAAACATCTCATAACTAAAATGACCACATACAAACTATGAAGGAGGAGAAGGAAGAGGAGAAGGAGGAAGAGGAGGAGGAGAAGGGAAAGGAAGAAAAGGAGGAAGAGGAGGGAAAGGAGGAGGGGGAAGAGGAGGGGGAGGAGGAGGGGAAGAAGAGGAGGAAGAAGAGAAGGAAGAGGAGGGAAGAGAAATTTCTGCTGTGCAAAACTGAACTGAATTTCTTTCTTTTTCCTGTCCTTACTCCAAGTTTAAGATGTATTGATATTTATGCAAAATCCTTCTCCAAATGTTCACTTATTTTTACTTTATATCTTCATATCTGAATACAACTTGACTTAATGTCCAAGCTGTCCCTTTCTTACTGATCTACACAATCCACCTTCAAGCCCCCATATTAATAGAGCAACTTTCTTGACCGTGTAAAGGAGTAACTTAAAAGATTATTTGAAATAATAACATGGCACAAACATTTTCATTTCCTATTATTTAATGATGTCATTTAAAATATGGTACTGTTATGTGACTGTGGCCTATTGTGTCCCTTGAACTTAATTATTATAATGTGATTAGGCTTTTCTTTTAATGGTTGTTTTTATCCTTAATTTTCTACATACGGTACAAATCTCATTTTTATAAGGTTAATTAGAATTACTCCGTCTGGGAGACTAGCATTCTTGTTATTTAGGATTTTTAACCAGATTATGATGAGCACTTCACATTGTGTCTTTGAAATAACAGACAAGCTTGTTCAGTTTTTCATTGGAGCATTTTGAACCTTAAGTTTACAAGTTATACATTAAGGGTCAAGTGACCCAATGCCATAAGGGCTTAATTTAGCAGCTAGTGTATGAGCTAGTTAGTTTCTTTAATTGTCTCATACATCTTCATAGTTGGATGGACTGACTAGGAATGAAAACTTCAATAGTAAAATAGACAGCACCTTCATAATAATATATGAAAGCAAGCAACTGTAAGGGGTTTAAGCAACACATCACATACAGACTTCTTAGATTTTAGAACTTTAGCTACTACTTTACTGCTATGTTTATAGACTTGGATTCGTGTCTTCATTGGAATTCACAGCTCATCCTAAAAATTATCACAATCGTGCCACACAAAGTTTTCATATCAGTAAGGAACACACTGGCATTCATTGCATACTATAGCCTACTCTCCTTGGTCATGCCACTGCCCCTGGCTCACAATGCTCAGCAGTTGCCAATTTCCTTCCGGATGAAAGGTATAATTCTTCCCTGCCATCCAGATGATGTCACATGTGGTCATAGTCTGCCTCTCTTGCATGGGCTCTTCTCATTCTCCTACTTAACTTCACTTTGCACAATTCATCATGTTTAACAAATGCCCCACTCACCCTACTATTCATTTACAGGACTGCAAAGTCACTGCATTCTTACTTCAACATAAATTTATTATACAGTCTGTATCAAAAGTCAGTAAAAAGACCTTATGGTATGTATTTAGGCTTTGCAGTCCATAGACAGCTCTGTCATGTCTACTTCCGCTCTTGTTAGGGCAAAAGCAGTCGTAGCCAACGAATGCACAGTTGCTCAGGGTATGGACAGAATTTGATTTTGTTCAGTGCTGAGGCTGAACCTAGGGCCTCATGCGTGCTAGCTCCTTTCCTTTAAATTACAGTCTTAACTCTGAAATTTGAATTTTGCATGTTTCTCATGTCACCAAACATTTTATTTTTTAATTTCTCTTAATAATTTAAAACAATAAAAGCCACATTTAACTTATGAGAACAAGAAATGGGTCAGATTTTACTCTAAGTACCATTTTCTAGTCTCTGTTTAATGCAATGTAATGCCAGGCTACCATAATGGAGAGTGAGGAAGTCCCACATGAACTAATGCAGACTGTATTGTTTATCACACCATGGAGCAGAATCTCATTATGTCATTCTAACACTGTCAATTTTTAAATATTTTAATATACTATTAACCTTCTAGAATATAAATTAATATGAGTCATAGGAAAGTACATTAGGGAAGAATATGGTTTTCATAATATCCCTGTGATCACTTGAATTGTCTGTTGTAGGTCATATAATACATTTATTATAAGTAAAATTTAAATCTAGGTTTATAACTTATTGATTATAGATTTTAAAATTTTTCTATGATAGAAACCATTGACATTGTTTTAAAAGTTTAAACATTCATATTTTTGTATTCAAGAAAAAACAGTGTTTGCTGTTTTTAAAATTCCAAATATTTGTAGATTTTTTTCTTTTTAAATCCTTCTTCCTTACCACTGCATAGGACTAAAGAACAGTCTTGTCAGCTTTTCTGAGGAATTCTAAATGTTTTCTGGCAAAATACAAGATACACCTATACCTATACCTGTACCTGTACCTGTACCTTTACCTGTATCTGTATCTGTGCCTGTGCCTGTGCCTGTGCCTGTGCCTGTACCTATATCTATATCTAAATAGTGAGGTGGTCACAGTTTTTTATAGGGTATATATTGTCTTATGCTATTGCCTTTTATTCACAAACCATATTAAAGTGTTTGTGAAATTTATCAGAAAATTATTAATATAATACCTTGAATGTATTCTAATTTTCAAAATGTGAATAATTTTCCAAATCCTTGAAGTTCCCAAGAAGGGAAGAGTAGATTACATGCAAAGAACAGCATTCAAAATATCATTATACTTGTCCACACTCCTACTGACAGCCATTAGAGAATGAGTCACAGCCTATAACCTCTCAAAGGAAGTCCTTGTATAAGCTTAAGTTACAGAGTTACTTCTGCAAACTTGAATGCATAATAAAGATATTGTCAGAAAGGCTGCCAGAGGAAGTGCTCCACCAAAATGAAAGAGCAAATAAAGATCCTAGGGATCCAGAACATGTAGAATCCAGATGGGTTAACCACTCCCCAGGATGAGGTACAAGGGAACATTATGGAAGTGGGGCACCAGGCACGGAAAGCAACCAGGACATGATGTAAGAAAAGGAGCTTCTCTAAATGCATGCAAAATGTCCAATAGCTTAGTGAACATGGGGAAGAGTTTAAGGATGGGAGAGGTGCTCTTCATTGTTCATTGTTCTCATTATATAGTAAATAGAACAGAGAAACACAAGTATGCCTATTATATAACAAATATGAAACAACTTGAAACCAACTGTGCCTATCTCTTTTGAACAGTATATTCAGTGGACTCCATATTCTGAAATTGACAAAGCCAAGAGTATTAAGATCAATAAAGAGAATCAATAAAACATGTAAAATAGGACCTGATCTTTTCTCTTTAGATAGCTGATCAGCACATTGTTCCAATATGGATTAAGATTTAACAGCAAGAAGGTAGACCTTCAGTATTAGATTCAAAACTATAATGTATAATTTGATTTTCTTTGGAAAATAAGGTATGAGATGATACAATGACATATGTGGTACATGAGAGGCTAAGGCCAACTAAACAATAAACTTTCAAGACAATATATAACAATAAAAACAGAAATATTTTGAGCAAATAATCAGATACAGGAACAAAAATTGGCTGCCTCAAAGGAAGATTAAATGGATAAAAGAAAGAAGAACAACACCTGATAACAAATACTATAGCATTATTTACCCCTTAAGCTGTGTTATTCTTTCAGAAAAGAAAGAATCTAAAAAATGTAAAAGTACACAGATTGTGAACCTTTTTATGTAAAATTTGTATAAGCTTACATTAGATAACTATAGTGATAGATTCAAGTGCCCATACTGTGCTTACAATGTGTCTAAGTTATGCCTCCCAAGTCGTGGCAATCCACTTCCTCCTTGTGCCTATCACCTCCTCCTTGACACTTTGTCATTCCCTGGGCTTCCCCTGAAAACCACATAGCTCCCAGAACACTCACACTCAATTCTATGTGCTCCATATGCTTACAAATCTACATTGCACATATACTAACACACTTGTGCATCTGTGTGCATAATATAAGGAATGCTACCGATCTTTATTTTATTGACCTTCAAATTCTCAACTAATACATAAAATAAAACAGGTAATGTCTTAGTTAAGGTTGTCATTGCTGTGAAGAGGCACCATGAGCAAGGCAATTCTTATAAAAGCAAACATTTAATTGGGGCTGGCTTACAGTTTCAGAGTTCATTATTATCATAGCAGAAAGCATGGCAGCATGCAGGCAAGAAGGAGCTGAGAGTTCTACATCTTGATTCAAAGACAACCAGCAGAGATAGTCATCCTCAGACACCTAGAAAAAAGCCCTCTTCCACAATGGGTAGAGCCTAACCATGAGAGGAGACCTCCAAAGCCCACCTGCACAATAACACACTTCCTCCAATAAGGCCACACCTCCTAAAAATACCAACTCCTATGGGTCAAGCAAATTCAAACCACCACATTGCACTCCCTGGCCCCCATAGTCTTGTTGAAACACACGAGTCTCTGAGGGCCATATCTAGCCATAGCTTAATGCAAAATATACTTAGCCCAACTTCAAAAATCCCCACAGTCTACCACAGCCTCATCAATGTTTAAAAGTCCAAAATTGAAAGTCCCTTCTGACATTCATGCAATCTCTTAACTATAATCCCCTATGAAAATCAAAATCAAAAGGCAGATCACAAACTTCCAAAATATCATGGCACAGGATATAAATTACCATTCTAAAACGTATAGTGAGGATATATTGGTCCAAAGCAAGACCAAAACCAGCTGGCTAAACTCCAACTCCTTGTCTCCATATCTGATGTCAAAGTACTCTTCAGATCTCTAATTCCTTTCATATTTATTTACTGCTGTTGGCAGATTTGGCATTCAGCGGAAACAAACTCCATTCTCTTGGGCTGGTTCCATTCCCTGTTAGAAGCTTTCTTTAGCAGGTATCCCACAGCTCTGACATCTCTAATATCTTGGGGTATCTTAAGCAACTTAATTTTTACAGCATTTTCTTCTAATGTCTGGGATCTACACATGCTTTTTGAGGCTCCTTCAAAGAGCTTGAGTCTCTTTTCCAGCAATACCCTTTCTAGCATACTAGGCTCTGATTGACTCCATCCACTGCTGCTTCTATTCTTGGTGATCATCTTATGGTACCGGCTTCTCACAGTGCCAAGCCTCAGCTGCTTTCCATGACCCCTTCACACCTTCAAAACCAGTACCACTTGGATGATTCTTACACATTATGAAATCCAGCTGCAATCGTGGCTATCTCTGGAAGACAGGTTCTTTGTGCTTCCAGAAAACATTTCCCAGATTTCACCTCAGTGATACTGGTGTCTTCTTAGTCACCACTAATTTCTTTGCTCCAGCTAACTAGAATCAATTTTCTCAGTAGTCCCTTTTATTCTTGTCTCCAAAGCCCATCCCCACAGTGACAGACTTCCTTCAACAAGGCCACATCTCCTAATAGTAATTTAATTTAAATGGGATTGGCTTATAGTTTCAGAAACTTAGTTCATTATCATCATAGAAGAAAACATGGTACAATGCAGGAAGGCATGGTACTAGAGAAGAAGCTGAGCGTTCTACATCTTGATTCAAAGACAACCAGGAGAGATTGGCATCCTCAGGCAGCTAGAAGGAAGCTCTCTTCTGTAATGGGTGGAGCTTGAACATAGGAAGAGATCTCCAAAGCCCACCCCCACAGTGACACACTTATTATTATTATTTTTCCAACAAGGCCACATATCTTAACATTACCAATTCCTATGAGCCAAGAATATTCAAACCACCAAAGGTAAGATTGAGATTATTTGAATGTTTAAACTTTAATTGTTTGAAGAAATAGCAGTTGAATTTAATTCTGATTGCCTCAGAAAACTCCATTAAGTGCCAATATATGTAAAGGGATATTTAGGTTGTTGGTTGGCTGTAAACTGATTCATCTGTTCTCTGTCTCTGTCTCTCTCTTTCACACACACACACACACACACACACACACACACACACACCAAAACAAAACACCACAGCAACCTCGCAACTCACCCAACACATTTCTCTGTCTACTTGGCTTTATCTTCATCATAAGCTAGTACATTTCTTATGTACTAGCTTATACAGAGAGATACTCAGAGCAAGCTCACTAACTTCAAGATTGATTTGAAATAAGGGAGAAAGAAAAGTAAAATGAAAAGAAGGACAGAAAGAAAGGGAGAGCAGGATACAGACAGACTCACAGACACAGGGAGAGAAACACAGAGTCTCTTTTCTTGAAGCTGTTGGTGGTCTCAGTGATTATTTTGGGTCACCTGACTATTTCTAAGCCTATTATTGTCCAGTTATCTGCTATTTACAACAATCACTCTTACTTCTAGAGTGGAGGTTGAATCAGCTTTCTACAGGACACTTGGACTATATACAGAGAAGTAATCTTTTAAAACCATTTCGAGGTATGTTGGGTATCTTTGTGTAAGATAAGTGTGTAGACAGGTAGAATGTTCTCTAGAGATGGGCAGTGAGAATGCCTTATCAGAATCTTTTCTGGTCCTGCAATCTTGTTTCCAGATTATTGACTGTAATTTTTGGAAACAGATCTGCAATAAGTCATTAGGATGTTAATGTATTACGATGTGCCTTCCACGATTATTGGCTGATTCACTGCCATCTGGTCAGGCAAGAGACACATTATACAAAGTTAAAATTGAGAAGAATTAGATGATGGAATAAAAATATTATATAAAGTAAGTTCTTTAAATTAAAAATAAGCTATGCAGAATTATACCAGTGGGGGAGGATATAGTAAGATGACCTTTGCATATAAAATGTCTTATTATTTTCCAGCAAAGGTCTGGATAGTTAATCATCTTTTAAAAAGATTTTCTTTCCCAGAATTTCTAATTCCTTTGTCATGTTCATGTGGAATGTCAATTTCTTTTATTATCTATCTGTTCTTTCTATTGGTCTGTCTGTCATGTATACACTTTTGTGGAACAGGTGCATGTCATAGCTTGAGTAGCATGTAGTGGCCAAAGGACAACTTGTAAGAGTGTATTCTCTTCCATCCACCTTGTAGGTTCTGGGTATTGAATTTGGGTCATCAATTTGGCTTCAAGTCCTTCTACCCACTGAGCTATTCTGCCAGGCCATATTGTATGCTTTGATGGGCCACCCCTTCTAGGCAATGGCCTTTCTTCAATTACTTCTCCAATCTTCATCATTCAGGGTCCAGATCAATGCCATTGATTTGGTTACAACTGAAAACAAAAATAACTTCCATTTGGTTAAAGATCCTCCAAATATTGAATCCTTTAAAAAGATTAGATTCAAAACATAAGCTCTGTGTGCTTGAGCAAGGTTAAGGGTGACTGCATTGTGTTATAAAGCTTGTTTTCTCTGAGCTGTCGCATCCTTATTATCCCATTGTCAGCCCTAATGTTTCAGCTCTTGCTTGAGTAATCTGCTGTTAGGTGTCAATCTCATGACTCCTCTGCATGCAGCGTTCCATCTCCCAGGAGAGCTTTATTCTCTTTAAACACCCACATTCATAATATGATGACACACTCACTCAGTTCAACCAAATGATGTGTTGGTGATAGCTATTGTCAATGTTTGAGAAAAATAATGGCAATATATTTGTTTTAAAGGATGAGTAGATAGATCTTGGTATTCTATTTCTACAGACCCATGTTTTCTCCAACTGATGGATTATTTACTTTCTTAGATCTGAAAGTCAAAACAAACTTATTCTACCTTTGATAAAAATTTTCTATATTACTACCTGGCTGTCCAAAGTCTCTAATGAGAACTCATTTCCAGGCTTTTTCCTGCTGCAGGTTTGCCACTTTTTGTTGGGTGGCCTCTTTATGCATCAATATGATTGTGTGGCATTTCTGTGTTCCAAGGGACCAAATGTGATACTTCACTAAACTTGACAGAAGCAACCCATGCAAAATGTACTATGCCTTGCCTTTTTGTTCTCATCTTGTATAGAGGCATGGTCACTTCACTGGAGTTTTAGACATGCTGCTTTGATAAAATTAGGTAGTATTGAAGGCAGTAAGAAGGGCTAGGTCTGAAATGACCATATTCATGCAGATGGGTACTGCTGCTAGGGGTAGAACAAACAAAAGTGCTGTAATATATCATTTTCAAAACAGCTCCTTAGTTCTGAAAAAAAAAAAAAAACACACCACTGTAACTTCCAAGGCTACACAAAGAACTATTCTCCTAGCATGCATTATGTAAGTACATATGTTGATAAGCTGCAGAGTATCTGTACTGGAGAAGATGAGTGATAAGGATTAAAGACTCTCTTCTGTACCTATAGCAATCCAAGGCCAGTTTGTAACGCTTCAAATTATCTGCCATAATTGCCTTGTGCTACATTTATTTCTAATCTCCCAAAGCTGTTATGAAATAACAGATATGTAAATGCTTTGGAAAGTAGAGCATGCTCAACAAATGCTATTAGTAATTTAATGCTTTTCTAATAAAATGAACATGTATGCCACAGAACTAAGAACTAGAAATTCCTCCTTATCCTTTCAGAACTTCACCCAAATCTGCTTAAACGAAAGCAACTGGCCATGTCCTTTGTCTATGTACTGATGACAACCACGGAAACTCACCTAGATGTGCACTGCTAATATTCTGATTTTGTATACTGAGTTAAAAATGTGAGATTATTCTCCCCCAATTTAATGTTTTTGACAGTGAATATTTATACTAAATTTAAATTAAGTGTAAAAGAGCAGATTGATAAGAACACCAAAAACCTTGTAGATCAACCAATAACACCAGCTGTCCAAATTATTCTCCAGCACTGCAAAGGTTCCTCTAAACTGCATATTTATTGCTGGCTATGTTCCATCCATATGACGTACAAATTTGAGATTTATACTTTTAAACATAATAAGATGGAGTTCTGCCATGCCTACTGGGTGATAAGTAAATGCATACACAACCAATTTGGTTTAAAATCTCAGTCCATAATATTTTTGCATTAATCTCAGGCCATACGACAATTGGGTGCTTTTTTTAAATATCAAATACTTGTAATTGTAGGATTTACAATTTCTCTCTTCTGCCTGTTCTTCGTAGAGTTCCGTATAACTTCAAATGACCTTAGTCTCATGATATATATGACGGTCTTGCTTCCATTTCATGTGTTGACAGAATCTTGATAAAGCAAAGTCTTTATTTATTTATTTATTTATTTATTGGCTATAGGTGATACTTCACTGTCAATAATGAACTAATACTTAAAACATGTCCTTTGAGTCCTTTTACCCTTCTTGCTGGTAGCCAAGTATTTTCTAAAATACATCTTCAGTGGTTGAAACATACAGAGTCATCCTGATGCATATGCTGATACATAACATTTTAACAAGGGACATGCTACTATTTCACGTAAATGGGAAGCATGGACAGAGCTGACAATCAGGAATCTCTTAAAGAATATAGATTTCATTGTGAGTTTTCTGTCAGGTTACACAATTTGTCTGGGAAGGAGGAGATTTTGCTTTCACCAGTAGAAAACACTGCTTGAGTAACACATGCTTACTAGGTGAATTACTACTTCTGATGTGCTGATAGGTGTTCACCTGATTCTCACAGAACCTTCTGAATACTTCTACCATATTATCTAACAACAAAGCATAAAAAAGGTGAATGTTCATTGTCCCTAGTTCTATTTCTAATAATTTTAAGAACTTATATTAAAAGGCCTTTACTATCCTTAAAAGGAGATGGCAACACGGGTGCCAAGAATTCTAACTTCAGTGTTTCATTCTCACTCGAGAACATACATGTAATCTTTATCTTTCTTAATGTTGAGGTTTCTCAACAGTGGTAGCTTGGGTTGACACTGGGATCTCACTATTCATCAGTTAGCAACACTGTCTTCTACTTATTGTTCTGAAATACATTATTATGCAGTTTTCTTCTTGCCAATACTCGCTGCTCTTTCTGAGCATGGCTATGTCTTTATCCAATTTTATGCTACAAATCGTTTCTAGAATGCAGGGCAACTGTGCCTCTGACGATGGGCAGGCATGTATTTATCCGTAAATATGCTATGAGTGTTCAAACTTAGCCTTTTTTCAACTGTATATAACCTTTTGATAGTAGCAGATTAAATAAAACCACAAACAACCCCCACATGTTTAGTGATAGTTGATGTTTACTACGGAATATCATAGCAGCAAAGGACTAAATAATGAAGACGTTTTCATAAGGAGCATTCAACTTTCATGTTAATATTTTTCCTTTGTGTTATTTTCTTCCTCTGAAGACAATCGAATGTTCACTGCTCAATGACACTCCTGGTCTTGTTTCCTTCCTTTATTGGTTTAACACGCTGCCTAGTTGAACAAAAATACTTCCTTTGTTGTTGTTCAGCTTATAAAATACCATGATCCCTTTATGGCCCGAATGTTTTTTTTTTTTTAATTTTTTAAATCTTCCTACACTATGATGTTGACTAATCTTCCCACCCATGACTTTGAGCTTGTATATTTAGGCCATAAAGCAAATTTGAATTTCTCTTCTGTATGCCATGTGACCTTATGTAAGTCGGACACCTACCATGATTTGTTCCTCATTGGTCTTTTATTGAGCCAGCTCATCCCCAAGTCTTCCCACCCAGATTGCTGCAATGAATATGCAGTGTTAATGCAGTTCTAGACAATATTTGGTGCATATTATGGTTATTGTTGTTACTGTTGATGTCATTTTTATTGCTATAGACTTTTGACTTATAATAATAATCACAAAATGAACAGGAGCCAGAGCTGGGTAACTAGAGACTTTTTTCTTTTTAACAGCTGTTGTCAGCTCTGGAGTGCAATGTGTAAGGTTCAGTCTCGGTTTCAAAGCAACATGATGCAGCTCACTAGAAACAGTTTGGCCAAGAAAACTTTTCCTTATTTTGTGATGTAGAATAAAGCAACACTGCATCTGTTTAAGGAAGGTGAGGATCGGTCTATCTAAATTTACCTGGTTTGAATACAGACATTTTAGAGATTTATATAAAATCCCAGCCACATAGTAGGTATTCAGTAAATTATTGAATAAAATTATAAGTGATTTGGATAATAAACATTTTCTAATACTCTTCTGGGTTATTTCAGAGCATAATCTGTGAGTTTTATTGGATCCTTCAGAGTCTGAACTGAATGCTAGGAATGAAAAATGTCCATATATACCACTGTGGAAGAAAAGCAACAATTTATATATAGTGGTATATTTTCCAGAAGAAATTGTTCAAACGTAATTGATGCATTGAAGCCTAAAATGTATAGTGATTGAAAGCTCATATCTAAGAGCCACATAAACTTAGTATAAAGCTATATTTTAAGTTTAGATATCTAATTGCTCAACTCCTATGAATAATCTAATATATATTAAATGACACTAACCCAGCACTGGTCATTGGTGAGGAGTGGCCTTCATTCTTTCAGCTCCTTTTCTGAGGCCAATGGGATGTCCTTGCAGATGCTGTCATGGAAGTAACTTCAGTCTGCATCGCATCAGCACACACAACACACCCAATCTGTATCCATAATGAGCCAGAGGCCTTCTTGACACTACTTCTAAATTAATTAAAAACTCCATGTTCCTCAATTTTGAGTCAACTGTCAACAGATGATGAAGTAACCATGAGAAGTAAGTTTATGAGAAGTAAGTAAGCTCACAGGATTTCTTTACATTGTGACATGGTCATATAGCTTATCTTGGTAGAGATAACTCAAGGTCAAGATTATTCTTTGATTGTCTCAAGTGTTAGATCATCAATCTTCTTTACCTGGACCTTTCCCCTTATTTCTGGTATGATTTGAATAATTCTAAGTAAAGTTCATTGGGCTTATTGCAGCTTTTGTTCTGAGTATTTTGTTTTAATTTCCCTGGGAACAGTACACTGAACAGGTATCCCAATATTCTGGGATATTGGGATATTATTTCTTGAAAAACTTTGGTCAAGAAGGACCTAAGTCTAAAACATGACTGCTCACAAGAATTGTGCATTTCTAAGTAAGAGGTTGTTATTACTATTATACAACTTAGCAACTGTAGATCAAAATCAGGGCCATTTCAATTCCAAACTAAAGTAGAATTTATTCGAGGATACATGCTGCAAAGTGGATATATAGAAATTTTGTAAATTGCAATATTTTACAAGTGGAGTTTTATGTACATTAAAGTTGACCCTTTTTCCTAGCAGAAACCTTAAGTATTTAAACATATGTATAGTTCGATATCATAACTATTTTGTGACTGACTTATGTTTTCATTAATTTGACATTAATCTGAACATCCAAAGTTGCTATCAAAATTGTGGATTTAATTTAAAGCACATGAAAATTTAATAGTTGTTTTAACACCTTCAATTATATTTGCTGTTTAGCTCACTTTATTTTATTAGGTTGAAAAACATCAAGGTGCATGGACTTTTCAAAATCACCACAGTAATATGTAATGCTCTGCCATTTAAAAGTTATAATTTATTGTCTGAAAATGTACTTCCTCCACTAAAACCCACCTTCTAATATTTTTGAGAATACAGAATTTCACTTTACTTTTCATAAGATGGAGCAAAATTAAAAAAAAATTCAAACTTCCTTTTGTATTGAACTAGAACACGTTTCAAGTATAAACAGTATTGAACCACATACATTAAACATGACTTTTATTCCTTTAGTAAACAAAAATATAGATAAGCTAATTGGGTAGTTATTTTGATAGGGTCAAAGATTAATTATGTTTACTTGAAAACTGCTTATAATATTACTTTGGATGTACGAAGCAACAAACAAACAAAAATAGCATTAGAGTCCCCATGAGGACCCACCCATAGAGGAAGGAGGTGTTTTCCCTTCATGTCTAGATGCTTACCATTTGGACGGCTCCCAGTTTTCATCCTTCTCCCATCCCTAGAACATCAATCATCTTCCACATGGCACCTGGACCTGAAACAAGGCTTCAAATTAATATATGTTAAAAATAAAAATTTAAAATTTAAAAAAGCTACCCAAATGTTTCTTCATTTCTAACAAGGGAGACAAAAAGTGAAAGCTTTTTATGTGAAAGATTTTTTTTTTCCTGTGAAATTTTCTGCTACAGAACCTAATCTTGCCAGAAAGCCATTAAAACCTCCCTGCTCACGGTACTTGGTGAGCTGCAGTTTTGGTTTTGGGGAATGCAGCTATGAGGTTTCTTACCTTTCTTTGATAACAATTGTGGTTGAATTTTTCCCCAAATGCTAGAGTTTAATAAATTATTTTTACAAATAAAGCACATGATTTTTCTTTCCCATACTAATGAAACATTTGTACAAACAATCATTTAAACTCGCTATGTGTGCCTTGCCTTTTTGAAGTTTTGTTGTTTATTTTTTCCATGTGGACTTGCTTCTTGTTGCTCACCAGTTTGAAGGATAAGTCTGTGCGGGAAGGTTTTATCTTCTCTGACGTGTAGAATTCTTCTACTTAACTTTTCATATTCTTATTAAAGAGAAAAGATGAGCATATTAAGGCATGTTCATATTCTTAGCATCCACTCTTAAGTCCTGGCTGGGATCATAGCTCCATTTTAGGTTGCTCATTGAGCATGCATTCTATTTCCATTACTTAAGATGAAAAAATAAAAATAAAATATAAAAAAAACCCTCAAGTCTTCTATTAGGTGAAATTGTGAGGACATAAATCAATGCTGTCAGATAAATAATAAAATACTGTGCTTCACAAATACATTCTGATCTTTTAGATGCTTAGTATATTTAATGTTTTGCCCTTGATGTTAGTTGTGCTTAAATTCATTTATAGATAATATGATGATAAAACTGCTATTAAAATAATGTATGTCTTTAGAATATGACAAGTGTTAGCACTAAAAGAAATAATTGACATTTATTGAGTGCTTGCCATTTGGCAAACTGTTTTTACATATATTTTTTACTTACTTTTTACAAGGCTGCTTCAAAATTGATGTTACCATCTTTGACTTTATATATGAGAAATCTGATAGCTATAAAGTCTATCTAATTTGATCAGACCTAGAGGTACAGGTCCACAGTCTCAGCTACCCTCGAAGTAGATGAAGGAATTCTGAAAATTCAAGGCTACACTGAGCTGTAGAGTAAGTTCAAGGCCAGCCTGAACAACTTAGTGAGATCCTATTTTCCCCAAAACAAAAGGTAAAGAGAAGAGTGGACATACAGCTTAGGTGTAGAGCTCTCAACTCACCATAGCAGGCTCTGTCTGGGTTCATTCCCAGAACTACAATATTAATGTTTAATTTCTATAGCCAGGAAGAAGAAGGATCATCACTGAAGCTCTGGGTTGTTTTTGTGTACAGATCATTCTTTCCCCACATGGGAGATGATCTAATTTAGCTCTTTCACACTTATACACAAAGCAACCAAGGCACTGAAGCTCTTAGGACTTATCTGGAGTTGGAATCTGGGCTTTTCCCATTGTGCTGTTGCAGAATAACCTGAAGCCAGTGTCAGGCCTGCATTCGTGCATGAACAGATGGAGGGAAATTAAGGTGGGATACACGTGATTGGTCCAGTGCCAAGTCAGCAGTCAGGAGTTCAGGCTCCAGGTCTCTGTCTTTTATGACCCATGCAATCTTGAATGTGTTGGTTAACTTGTGAAAATGACGTTCTCCATTCTTAATGTTCATCATCCATGGAAATGAGAGATTATATGACAATTAGTTTCCCCTGGGCAAACAACAACAACAACAACAACTATTTAATGCCAGTCAAATTTGGTCACCACACAATAGAAGGTAAAGCATGAAGTTCTGGGTGTCTCTGGGCATCTCGAGAGGTTGGGATATGCAGCCCTGTTTGAAAAGATTCATTTTTACTTAATATTATGATGTTAGGTTTCTACTTTATAGAGAAGACTGTGGAAGCTCTCAGTTTATACCAATTTCTGTACAATTCATGCAAGAAAGGGACTTTGAGAAGCTGTGAGGGGAACACGTCTTATTCTAGAGCTCATGAACCCAGTTCCCTTCTTCCAGTGAGAAGGGAGCACAGAGACAAGGTGAAAATTAAGCACACAAACACAAGCAAGAACAGTTGAGTGGCTGAAAATAGAAAACGGGACAGAGAGCCAGATGAATGGAATCGAAACAATCAGAAGCTAATGCTCAATCTATGGAGTTCCCACTCGAATAAAGCAGCACATTTCTTTCAGAGAAGCCCGAGAGGAGAGAGTATGATATTTTATACAGTCCCTAAAAAACCCACTTGAACTTGTAAGCTAACTTTGTGCCTCAGAATAATATTTATTTCTAAAAATCATCTATGCACAGGCTCTTTTTTTTCTCCTTAAGGGGCTTATGGTAAAGCCGTGGGGTTTCTTTTGAAAGCCTGGCTCATAGGCTTGCGTGTTCTGACTAATCTCACACAGTAGAGTGTGAGTTTCACTCCTGAGCACCAATTTATGCTACTTCTTGAAGAAGGGGAGTCTTTAAAGTTCTCATGGATACCTGCTTTACAAATCTAGCACCCTATAGTGCGCAGAACGCTGAACATAAAATATTTTTTTAAAAAAATTAAAATTGTTTGTGCCAGTCTTTTTTTCTTTTTAAATATAAAATGTCAGACTCAAGCCACAACTCCTTTTGAATCCAAAGTTAAATCTTAGTTTAAATTAAGGAGCAAATGTGAAATTGACTCGAATTCTTTTGAGCTCACATTGCAAAGTTTCTCTTCTAGCTGAATGCATCTTCATGGCCCCTCTTGTCTAGCGGGATTGTCGGGAGTGCTGTTTTTGAAGTTCCATCAATCTATTAAACATTAGACAGAAGGTTTTAGGAAACAGGCCATGTGTATTGTGACGTACAGTCCTGGAAAGAAAAATGATCAATCTGTGTATTTGCCTTTTAACT
The DNA here is from genome assembly GCA_019843815.1 of Montemys delectorum. Taxonomy (NCBI): domain Eukaryota; kingdom Metazoa; phylum Chordata; class Mammalia; order Rodentia; family Muridae; genus Montemys; species Montemys delectorum. The sequence continues at coordinate 784 of JADRCD010208164.1, read as the reverse complement.
AGTTGTAGACAAGTTGGCCACATCCTTGGCACATTAATGAATTCTGTCATATCTCATCCCCACTGCTCTCTTATTATATGAATTCAGATCTCCGTTTGGCAATAAAAATAGAGTCACTGATTTAAGTTTCTGCTTTTAAGCTAGGGCTCATCATCCCTAATAATCAAGAGACTGGATACCATAAGGGAAAGGGAAAAAAAAGTCTTTCAAAGTGATTTGTAATGTGTAACTTGAGCTAGACTTCAGAAGGGATTTTCTCTAAGATATTCACAGAGCTCTATTCTTGCAAATGCTTTGACTCAGGGGCTTTGCCATCCTGCACCTTTTTGGAACCACTTTTCCTCTTAAATAAAAAAAACCCAATTCCAAATATATGCAGGAATTTAGAATGTTATTGGAAATGTAGGGACTTTTACATTTATTCATGAATGAATTTAAGCATAAATTATGGAAACCTTGACCAACATGAAACATGTATGTGGGACATTTGATTTTTACCAATTTTCGGAAAATTGATTGAAATAGGCCCTCAAGGCTCAACTCTATTTCCCCTACAGTGTCGCTACTGAAGAAGTTGTTCTAGAAAATAGGGCTACTTTCCTTAGCATCTGGTCTCTTTTATCTGGCACATTGATTCCTGGCTCCTTTTTTATCTAGGACAACCTATTTATAAACCAAATGTAGCCACTCAGATCTCTCCATTACTAGCATCTCTCCCATGTTTAAATTAGTCTTACGGATGTTCAAGTTTTCTTTAATGACATGAGTTTAGAATTTAAAGATA
>JADRCD010208162.1:0-27238 GCA_019843815.1 Montemys delectorum | reverse complement strand
GGAGGGGGGGAGGGAGAAGCCTGCAGGCAGAGAAGCCTGAAGAATGTTAAAGGATCCTGAATAAGCCACTGGAAGAAGAACACGGTGTGGTGTCTTTCTTGCTGGTCAGGATAGGTGCTGTGCAAGTGGTGGCCGGTAGGGAGAAACCTCTAAGACGGCTCAGAAATTCTTGCAATCAGGGCAGTGCTGGTAAATTCCCCAGGTAAAAGGAACAATAAAGTCCGCGGGAAAGGGTGGCTAGTTTTGCTCTTCTCTGTAAGTAAAGAGAGAGCGGAGAAGCTTGCAAAAACAGCAGCTGAGGAGGAAAGTTCTTGGATCAGCGAACTGAAAGTGAAAGTAGTTTAAAGAGAGAGCAGAGGAAAGTTAGCTGAGCAGCGAACCGAAAGTAAAAGTAGTTCAGGAAAAAATTTTACGATGGGCGCTTCATATTCGCACCCAATTGTTTTGACTCTTAAGGAGATGCTAACCCAGAAGAGATTGAAATTTAAGAAAGAAACCTTAGAAAGATTTTTAAATGAGTGTGATACAGTGGCACCCTGGTTTGCAGTTTCTGGAAACCTGACAGTCGATTGCTGGGATAAGTTAGGGAAGGACCTTGATTTTTCTTGGGAACATGGTACGCAAAAGCATGGGGTGCACCCTGTGTGGAAGCTGGTGAGAAGCTGCTTAGAAGATCAGCGATGCTTTAAAGCAGTGGAGAGGGGACAGACAGCTTTAGAGTTGCTGCAGGAGGGAAGATCGACAAAATCGGATAGTGAAAAGGGAGGAAGGAAGAAAGGACAGTTGTACCCTGATTTAGGAGAATTTGAGGATCTTACCAGTTCAGAGTCCAAGGAAGAGATTGAGGCTCTAATGGAAAGGTTTAAGAAACACGCCTTAAAAGAGAAAAGGAAGACAAAGGAAAAGAAAGGGTCAAGCAATGGGAGTAAGGCAGGAATGGGCGTCTTACCACCTCCCGCTCCTCCGCCTTATATCGAGCGGATGATGGCGCCGGGGGATGCTCATTTTGCCCAGAGGTGTGGAAGACAGTAAGATCTGAGCTCCAGCTCACCTGTCCTGTATTTCAGGATGTGCAAGGAAACAGGTATGAAGAACCTCTAGATTTCAAGGTCATCAAGTCTCTAGCAGAGTCTGTCTGCACATATGGTATTTCAGCTTCCTTTACCCTAGCTCAGGTAGAAGCGCTGAGCAGACCCTGTATGACACCCAGTGACTGGAGCGGACTGGCTAGAGCCTGTCTTAGCCCCGGGCAATACTTAGATTGGAGAGCCTTTTTAATGGAGTTTGTCACTGATCAGGCCGCTGTAAATCAGCGTAATGGCAACCTTGCCTGGGATAGAGATAGGCTTTTAGGGGTTGGACGCTTCAAGAATCAGCAAACTGGGCATTCTGTGCAAGTGTTTGCTCAAGTAAACCAAATTGCCATTGAGGCGTGGAAGGCATTGCCAAACAAAGTAGAAGTAAGTGGTAATCTCACGAAAATCATTCAGGGTCCTATGGAGCTTTTTTCTGATTTTGTTGCTAGGATGGTTGAGGCCGCAGGAAGGATCTTTGGGGACCCTGATGCAGCAATGCCACTAGTAAAGCAATTAGTGTATGAGCAATGTACAAAGGAGTGTAGAGCGGCCATCACCCCATTACCCCATTTAAGAACAAGGGGATAGAAGCTTGGATGAAGGTCTGCAGAGAGCTGGGAGGGCCTCTGACTAATGCAGGATTGGCAGCTGCAGTGGTTCAGCTGACACAGAAAAGAGAGGGCACGCCAGGAGTGTGTTTCAAGTATGGAAAGTCAGGTCACTTGAAACGGCAGTACCCAGAAAGAGGAAGTAGAGGCAGCACTAGAGAGGGACCAGGAAGTGGTCAATGCCCTAGACAGCCAGGACTTTGCCCTAGATGTAAAAAGGGGAACCATTGGGCAAATGAGTGCTGTTCTGTAAAAGACATCAATGGTCAACCTTTAGCTATGGTGGTGCACATCCAAAAAACGTGCAGTGCACCCCCCCCCCCCCCCCCCAGGCCCCACAAATATATGGGGCAGTGGAGGAACAGTCCTCCAAGACTCAGACAATGTGGTTGTCCCTGCGTCATCCAAGGGACCTCGGAGAGCTACTTCAGGTTCGGCAGGATTGGACCTCCGATCCACCACCAGACTTGTACTAACTCCAAGAATGGGGGTTCAATAATAGAGACCGATTTTAAAGGACCCCTAGAGCCTGATACTGTGGGTTTATTGCTGGGAAGATCTTCGGCTGCCTTGCGGGGACCCGTTGTTCATCCTGGGGTTATCAATCTAGACTATACAGGGGTTGTTAAGATCATGGTCTCGTCCCCTCATGGCATTACAGCTATATCACCTGGGGATAGAATTGCACAATTAGTTATCTTACTTAGTTTGCACGGCCGCTATGGTGCAGTGCAGAGGGAGAGAGGAGAGAAAGGATTCGGCTCCTCAGGAAATGATTTGACATTTCTATCCCTTGATCTAGGACAAAGACCTTTGCTTGAATTAGAAGTAGATGGTAAAAAGATTCTGGGATTGTTGGATACTGGAGCTGATCGAAGCATAATAGCTAAAAAGGATTGGCCATCAGGATGGCTGATACAGAGTTCCTCGCATACCCTTCAAGGGTTGGGATATGCAAAAACACCAGACATAAGCTCCAGACAGTTGAAGTGGCAGGATAAAGAAAAGCATACAGGAATTTTCCAACCTTATGTATTGGAGTTACCTGTCTCTCTTTGGGGAAGAGACCTGTTGAGGGGGATGGGATTAAAATTGTCTAATGAGTATTCTGAAGCTTCCCAGAAGATAATGCAAGGCATGGGTTATCATCCGAGTTATGGCATAGGGAAGCACTTGCAAGGCCATAGAAGCCCAGTATAGGCAATACAGAGGAGCCCCAGACAAGGTCTGGGTTTTTCATAGGGGCTGCTGAGAAAGGGATTCCCATTACTTGGAAAACAAAGGAGCTGGTGTGGGTTCCTCAGTGGCTGCTTTCCTCTGAAAAATTGAGTGCTGCAAAAACTTTGGTAGCTGAGCAAGTGTCCTTAAAGCATATCAAACCATCTGTGTCACCTTGGAACACACCCATCTTTGTTATTAGAAAGAAATCAGGAAAGTGGAGGCTGTTGCATGATCTGCACGCTATTAATCAACAAATGCAGATCATGGGGCCAGTGCAGCGAGGGTTACCACTTTTATCATCTCTGTCAGCATCCTGGCCTGTAATAGTGATAGACATAAAGGATTGCTTTTTTTCCATCCCTTTATGTGCAAAAGATAGTGAAAGATTTGCCTTTACAGTTCCTTCATGAAGAACCTGATCAAAGATTTGAATGGGTGGTATTGCCACAAGGTATGGCCAATAGCCCCACTATGTGTCAGCTGTATGTGGGTGAAGCCATTGCTCCTTTAAGACAAAAATATCTGACTATACGTTGCATCCTTTACATGGATGATATTTTATTGGCAACAAAATCAGAAGAAATATTAGATCAGGCCTATTGTGATTTAATTAAATTATTAGAGAAAAGAAAGTTATTTATTGCCCCTGAAAAGGTGCAGAAAAATGATGTGGTTAATTATTTAGGTGCTAAGATTGCAAGTAAGCAAGTTATTCCTCAAAAAAAAATAGAATTAAGAAAAGATAAATTAACTACCTTGAATGATTTTCAGAAATTATTAGAAGATATTAATTGGGTTCATTGCTATTTGAAGTTACCAAATTATGAGTTAAAGCCTTTGTATAATATCTTAGTAGGTGATTTGGCATTGGATTCCCCTAGACAATTAACTGATGCAGCTAGGCAAGATTTACAGAAGGTTGAAGAAAGGTTGCAGAACGCCTTCCTGCAAATATGGCAAGAAGGTCAACCCATTGTATTTTGTGTATTTTCCACCTATGGCCAGCCTACAGGCTTATTATGGCAGGATGGGCCCTTATTATGGATATATCCAAAGGTTTCCCCGGCTAAATCTATAGAGCATTATCCTACTGCAGTTGCTGCTCTCTCCTTAAATGGTATCCAGCAATGTTTGCAGTTTTTTGGAGTCGCCCCTACCATGATTTTAGTGCCCTACTCCAGTCATCAGATTAAAGTTTTATGTGGCACTATAGATGATTGGGCTATTTTACAATGTGGATTTGATGGAATGATTGATAATCATTATCCAAAACATACCTTGTTGTCATTTTTTAAGGAGCATCTTGTAATTTTTCCAAAAATTACCTCTGCGTCTCCCCTTAAGGAGGCGCCGAATATATTTACTGATGATTCTGAAACAGGCTGTGAGGCCTATATGATTGATAAGCAGGAGCCGGTGTTATGCCAGTTTCAACCGGGCTCTCCCCAGATTGTGGAATTAAAAATTGTAATAGAAGTGTTTAAAGGATGTCATTTTGCATTTAATTTGATCTCAGATTCTGCATAGGTGGTTAATGCAGTAAAGATTTTAGAGATAGCAGGCCCTATTAAAATAAGTAGTACAGTATGTAACTTATTACAAGAATTGCAAGAGTTAATTTGGCAAAGGGAGAAATGCTTTTATATTCAACATATTAGGGCACATACATGATTGCCAGGACCATTAAGTAAAGGAAATGATGCTGTTGATCAGTGGACAAGGATGGAGTGTATTTTCCTAAGCTCGTCCTTGGATCAAGCCAGACAATTCCAACGAACATTTCATGTGAATGTAAGAACCTTGCAACAGAAATTCCATTTGTCCAGAGCGGACGCCAGACAGGTGATCTTGGAGTGTCCCCAGGGTGTGATTCATCTTCACCCTCCCAGGATGGGAGTGAACCCTAGAGGGCTGATGCCACTTAAAATCTGGCAAATGGATGTCACACACATTTCAGAGTTTGGAACTTTGAAATATGTTCATGTGTCTGTGGATACCTGTTCAGGTGTCATCCATGCCACACCCTTGAGTGGAGAAAAGGCTCGCAATGTCATAGGGCATTGCTTGGAAGCCTGGGCTGCATGGGGAAAGCCACAGCAGCTGAAAACAGATAATGGGCCAGCCTATATGGCACAGACTTTCACCTCCTTCTGTAAACAGATGGAAGCACAACTTAACCATGGACTGCCCTATAACCCTCAAGGGCAGGGCATAGTGGAGCGTGCGCATTGCACATTAAAAGAATGTCTACTAAAACAAAAAAGGGGAATAGGCCACAGCCCTACCCCTAAGGAAAGAATATCCCTAGCCCTTTTGACTCTTAATTTTTTAAATTTGGATGTTGATGGCCGGTCTGCGGCTGAGGGGCATGGTGAAAGTGCTGGTCCATGCTGAAGTTTGGTGAAGTGGAGAGATGTGTTGACCGGTCAATGGTATGGTCCTGATCCCGTGCTGACATGGGCACAGGGTTCTGTTTGTGTTTTTCCACAGGATCAGCAGGACCCAATTTGGGTTCCGGAACGGCTTGTAAGAAAAGTTCAGCATGAAGATCCTTCTGAGTGTCGCCTACTGAGCCTGATGCTTCTGATGCTGGGAACAGCAGAGCCGAGATGGGGAATTCTGTCGGTATTTCCAAAGCTGATGCCAGTAATGTTTAATGCACAAGTTTTTCCTCGCTTTTTTATTACTAGTAAAAGTTTAGATTTGCCCTTTTTGCCCTTTGAGGAAGAGATAGCCAGTATTAGTGAGAATAGAAGCTTCTTGCTAGGAGGTGGTTTGTGTTTTAGGTTATATAAAGATGATAATGTCACTAGTGATTGCATTACGCTTGCCAATCAAACAGGAATATGGCTAGACAGAGCTGAATCCACCCGATATGGAAAATATAATGGTTCTCTGCTTGAAGGATGGTGGCCCCTTAGAAGCCCTAACAGCACAAGGGGACCAAGACAACTCAGATGGGTGCCTCACTGTGCATCAACAAGGGCTACTGAAGGAGTACCCTGGACAGGATGTCAGTCTAGAAGAGTGGGTTGGATAAAGCATGATGCACTTACCTTTTATCCCAGGCTGAGTGCTATTCAAGATTTTGAAACTGTTAATCTCTTTGATATTTGGCTGCTATGTGGAATAAATGGCAGCTGCACTGATCTTTCTCCTATAGCCATGATAGGTGGAGGCTACGTCGGAGTGGTTAACTTTATATCACCACATGTGTGTTGCTTGGCCTCCGCCATATCAAATGGGTTCAGTCTCTTTAGATCATTGGGGAGTAGAGGCTCAATAGGCAGCATTCAGAAATGTGGCATAGCTGGGAATCTTACAATAGGTCGTAGCACTGGTGTAGCCTACCCCTCCACGCCTGTGTGCGTTTGGCCCCTGTTCGTTTTTATAGTGAGTAATAGTAGTCAGATGGAAAAGGCAGCATTGAATTATTGTAATTAGGATTGCTTTTACGCACAATGTTGGAATGCCTCTCAATTTCCTATAGCTATTGTGGCTCATATGCCACAGTGGATTCCAGTTCCTGCTGAAGCCCCGAATGTTATGACAAATTTTAGACCTAGGAGGGATTTTGGCGTTACTGCTATATCCATTGCTGCAGTCAGAGCCACTACCTCTGCTATTGCCTTGAGCTAGACTATTCAAACAGTGCAAACACTTAATAATTTGTCTGGTAATGTTGCATTTGCCTTGGATAACCAGGCTGCCATGAATACTCAAATTAAAGGTGGATTAATGGTAGTCAATCAACGGATTGACCTGATGCAAGAACAAATAGATACACTCTGGCAATTAGCACAGCTTGGCTGTGAGTGGAAATATTCTGGTTTGTGCATTACCTCCATTCAGTATGAAAATTATACTTGAGGCACTAATTTGTCTCGGCAGCTCTCCCAGTATCTTTTAGGTAACTGGTCCTCGAAATTTGACGATCTGATGCAAGAATTGTGCACGTCCGTCTTTGCCATGAATTTCACCAGAGTCGATGTGGATATGGCCACAGGATTGACTTCCTGGATTCTTTCTGCTATGAATCATCTGAAGGAGTGGGCGGGATTGGGGGCCCTGGCAGTTATGCTTTTCCTTGCCTTTTTCATTGGGCTGTGGTGCATCTGCAAGCTTAGAGCCACTATGGGGAGCAGCACTGCCATGATAGTGCAAGCCTTTACTGCCATAGAAGTGGGACAGTCCCCCCAAGTTTAGTTGACAGCCATACAGAAATAAATCATCACGTTCAGATTGCAAGGCGTGTGCACTGCACTTGGGAGATGCTGTGAGCGGTTGGCACTCTCAAGGAGGGTATGTCTGATCTGTGCGGGTTGGTGCTGCCCTTTCCCCTTTTCTTCCAAATGTTACTCGCCTCTGAGAAAATCAGCACCGGACGGGTATGGGGTATATTGGGCTGAGGAGGCCTATGAAGCCCCATTACAATGTCCCAATTTTCTTGACAGAGATTCAGACCACTACCCTCACCTGTTTTATTTCAAAATAAAAATGGGGGAACTGTGGAGAGCTGCAACAAGCCATGCCTTAAAATGATGCGGTTTTCCACCTTCCACTAGCCCGACAGCGAGCACTCTCCATGGTAAACAAGTCCTTCTTTGGCAAGGGGCAGTGTCAGAAATGGCGTGATGCAACCATTGGCCAATAGCGAAGCAATACGCTCCCAGCGCTGATTGGCTTGGGGATACTATATTTGGACTGGCCTACCGGGGGCGTGGGGGGGAGAGGGAGAAGCCTGCAAGCGGAGAAGCCTGCAGATTGTTAAAGAATCCTGAATAAATCGCTGGAAGAAGAACACGGTGTGGTGTCTTTCTTGCTGGTCAAGATAGGCTCTGCGCAGTTCAGAAGTATAGTCTGTTATCAGCTTGGTAGGACATATAATGACAGATAGCTGAGATATTTCCATGTGGATCCACAGGCATAAAGAAAGAGAGGAAGAGGGGGAGGGCTTGTTTGAGTTTCTGAAATCTCAAAGCCTACCTGAGTGACACAGTTCCTCATTCAAAGCCCCACCTATTCTAATAAGAGTACACCTCCTAATCTCTCTCAAGCAATGTCACTCCTTAATGCCAAGCATTCAAATATATGAACCTATGAGGGAGGAGGCACTTTTACTCAAGCCACCATAAAGACCTCATCTGGCTTCATGAAAAAGTGGTAGAGTTGGCTGACTTCCAAAGTTCATACTAGCTGTTTTTGATGATTCACTTGTATAAACATGTCAGGGACCCATATGTGATTGCGAGAAGTATGTCTATACTTTTTAGCACGTAGAGGGCAAATAACCCTATGTAGTATTAAGTAAATATCTGTGACTATGAGCTTGGTAGCCTGTCTGTTCCCTCTGATCTTCATTATTTGACCATGCTATCACATTTACATATATTGGGCTCAGTCCATAGTCTTTTTTGTAAATCTATTTTTAATTATTGCAGGACAATGCCTTACTAAAAGTTCAGGCATGCTCAGTCCTTTCTGCTAGGACAGACTGCTAGCTAGTTTGCTTCCTGGAAGACACCATATCCTGAGGCATCCCAGAAGATCTGCTGTACTCAGAGCATATGGTAAGAACCCTTCCAAAGTCGTACAACTGCCACAGCTGCCACTGGGAGCCCAGGGACTAGGGAACCATCACCCTCCAAAACTCCCACCTGCAAAATATCACACTCCCCTTCCAACAGGTCCTTCCTGCTGGGACAAACTTCCAACTAGTCTGCTCCCCTGAGGATACCACATCCTGAGGCATCACAGGAGGCCTGCTGCACTCAGGGCATCTGACACCCAGCTGGAGATATTCCAGGAGGTCCACTTCACTTTGAGTAAGTGACAGTATAGCCTGAGGCATCCCAGGAGATCCTCTCATCACATAATAATCAAAACACTAAACACACAGAACAACGAAAGAATATTAAAAGCTACAAGGGAAGCGGGCCAAGTAACATACAAAGGTATACCTGTGGCAATTACACCAGACTTCCCAACAGAGACTATGAAAGCCAGAAGAGCCTGGTCAGAGGTCATGCATACTCTAAGAGAACACAAATGCCAGCCCAGGCTACTATACCCAACAAAACTCTCAGTTAATATAGATGGAGAAACCAAAATATTCCAGGACAAAGCCAAATTCAAATTGTATCTATCTACCAATCCAGCCCTAAAGAATATCCTAGAAGGAAAACTCCATCAAAAGAAAGATAACTACACCAAAGGAAAGACAAGATATTGAGCATCTCACAACAAAACCAAAAGGAGAGAACCACAAGCACATAAAGTCATCTACAAAATCAAATATAAAAGGAATCCACAGTCATCTTTCTTAAATATCTTTCAGTATTAATGGACTCAACTCACCTATAAAAACACATAAGCTAGCAGTCTGGATATACAAACAAGATCCAGCATTTTGCTGCATATAAGAAACATACTTCAATTACAAAGACAGACACTATCTCAGAGTAAAAGAATAGAAAAAAATCTTCCAAGCAAATGGTCCAAAGAAACAAGCTGGAGTTGCCATCCTAATATCCAATAAAGTAGACTTTCAACAGAAGTTATCAAGAATGAGGAAGAAGGACATTTCACATTCATCAAATGGAAAATCTACCAAGATAAAGTCTCAGTTCTGAACATTTATACCACAAATGCAAGGGGACACACATTCATAAAAGAAACTTTATTAAAGCTTAAATCATACATTAAACCCCACACAGTAATGGTGGGGGACTTCAACACCCCACTCTCACCAATGGACAGGTCATTGAAACAGAAACTAAACAAAGACACAGAAAAATTAATAGAGGTTATGAACCAAATGGGTTTAACAGATATCTACAGAACAATTCACCCTAAAAAAAATACACTTTCTTCTCAGAACCTCATGATGCCTTCTGCAAAATTAACCATAACTTGGTTACAATACAACCCTCAATTGATACAAGAAGACTGAAATAATTTCATGCATCCTATCAGATCACTATGGCCTAAGATTGGTTTTCAATAACATAAAAAACAACAGAAATCCTATATAAAAGTAGAAACTAAACAAATCTCTACTTAAAGATAACTTTGACAGGGTAGAAATAAAGAAAGAAATTAAGGACTTTCTGTAATTTAATGAAAATATTGACATTCCATACCCAAACTTATGGGACACAATGAAAGCAGTGCTAAGAGGAAAACTCATAGCACTAAGTGTCTTGTTAAAGAAACTGGAGATATCTTAACACTAACAACTTAAGAGCACACCTGAGAGCTCTAAGGCCAAGCTCACCCAAGAGGAGTAGACAGCAAGAAATAGTCAAACTCAAGGAGTTTCTTTTTCTTTTTTTCTAATTAGATATTTTCTTTATTTACATGTAAATTTCTCCTTTCCCAATTTCTCCTCCAAAAAACAAACAAACAAACAAAAACAACAAGAACAAACCCCTGTTGCCTGCCCCCTCCCCATGCCTGCCACCCCACCCTCTCCCACTTATTGGCCCTGGCATTCCCCTACACTGGGGCACCTTTTTCCAATAAATAGAAACAAAGAGAACTATATAAAGACTCAATAAAACCAAAAGCTCACTTTGAGAGAATCAACAAGATAGATAAACCCCTACAGATCCTACTACAAAAGCCTATACTCAACAAAACTGGAAGATCTAGATTAAACAGATTTGTTTTCTAGACAGATATCACATATCAAAGCTAAGTCAAGAGCAAGTAAACTATTTAAACAGGCCCATATACCATAAGGAAATAGAAGAAGTCATTAAAAACTTCCCAATCAAAAAGAAGCCCAGGGCCAGATGAATTGAGTGCAGAATTCTATCAGACCTTCAAAGAAGACCTGATACCAATATTCCTCAAACTAGTCTATAAAATAGAAACAGAAGGAACACTACCTAATTCATTCTAAGAAGCTACAATTACTCTGATACCTAAAGCACACAAGTATCCAACCAAAAAGAAGTTCAGACCAATCTTACTTAGAATATTTATGCAAAATACTCAATAAAATTCTGGCAAACCAAATTCAAGAACACAGCAATACCATCATTCACGAAGTTGGCTTCATCCCAGAGATGCAAAGTTGTTTCTATATACAAAAATCCATTAACATAATCCACAATAAGAACAATCTCTACTTGTGTATTAGTCAGGTACTGTCAGAGCCTCTCAGGAGACAGCTATATCAGGCTCCTGTCAGCCAGCCCTTGCTGGCATCCACAATAGTGTTTGGATTTGCTGATTGAATATGGGAAGGATTCCCAGGTGGAACAGTCTATGGATTGTCCTTCCTTCAGTCTCTGCTCCATAGTTTGTCTCTGCAACTTCTTCCATGGGTATTTTGTTCCCTCTTTTAGGAAGGAATGAAGTATTCACACTTTGGTCTTCCTTCTTCTTGAGTTTCTTGTGGTTTGTGGTTTGTACTTCATGTACTCTGATCTTCTGGGCTAATATCCACTTATCAGAGAGTGCATACTATGTGTGTTCTTTTGTGATTGGGTTACCTCACTCGGGATGATATTCTCCAGATCCATCCATTTCCCTAAGTATTTCATCAATTCATTGTTTTAAATGACTGAGTACAGGGTCCCCAATGAAGGAGCTAGAGAAAGGACCCAAGGAGCTGAAGTGTTTGCAGCCCGTTAGGAGGAACAACAATATGAACTAACTAGTACCCTCAGAGCTCCCAGGGACCATACCACCAACCAAAGAGTATACATGATGGGACTAATGATTCCAGCAGCATATGTATAGCAGAGGATGGCCAAGTCATCAATGGGAGGAGAGGCCCTAGTCCCTGTGAAGGTTCTATTCCCCAGTGTAAGGGAATGCCAGGGCCAGGAAGCAGGAGAAGGTGGGTTGGTGAGCAAAGGGAGGGGGAGAGAACAGGGTTTTGTTGTTGTTGTTGTTGTTGTTGTTGTTGTTGTTGTTGTTTTTATTTCTTTATTTTTTGGAGGGGAAACTGGGAAAAGAGATGTCATATGACATGTATACAAAGAAAATATCTAATAAAAATTGGAGGAAAAAAGAGAACAATCCCAAGGGAAAAAAAATCACAAATCACATGATCATCTCCTTAGATGCAGAAAAAGCATTTGACAAAATACAACATCCCTTCATGTTAAAGGTATTGGCGAGGTCAGGAATTCAAGGCTCATATCTAAACATAGTAAAAGCAATTTACTGTAACCAACAGCCAATATCAAATTAAATAGATATTTGAAGCAATCCCTCTAAAATCAGGGACAAGACAAGAATGCCCACTCTTCTCATATCTATTCAATATAGTACTCAACTTATTAGCTAGAACAATAAGACAAAAAAAAAGATCAAGGGGATACAAATTGGCAAAGAAAAATGAAGGTATCACTATTTGCAGATTATATGATAGTATACATGAGTGACCCCAAAAATTTTACCGAAGAACTTCTCCAACTGATAAACAACTTCAGCAAAGTGGCGGGATATAAAACTAACTCAAATAAATCAGTAGCCTTCATTTATACAAAAGATAAACTGGCTGTGAAAGAAATTAGAGTAAAAACTCCCTTCATAATAGCCACAAATAATATAAAATATCTTGGGGTAACTCTAATGGAACAAGTGAAAGACCTGTATGACAATAACTTCAAGCCTCTCAAGAAAAAACTGAAGAAGATCCCAGAAAATAGAGAGATCTACCATGCTCATGGATTGACAGAATTCACATAGTAAAAATGGCTATCCTACCAAAGACAATATACAGATTCAATGCAATCCCCATCAAAATCCCAAAACAAACCTTCAAAGAGATGGAAAAATCAATTCTCAAATTCATCTGGAAAGGCAAAAAGAAAAAAAAAAACAGAATAGCAGAAACAATTCTTAGCAATAAAAGAACAGCTGGAAGAATCATCATCCTTCACCTCAAGCTCTTCTACAGAGCAATAGTGATAAAAAAAAAAAAAAAAAAAAAAAACCAAAACTGCATGGTATTGGTACAGAGAGAGAGGTTGATAAATGAAATAGAGTTGAAGACCCATAAATAAATGCACACTTGATCTTTGACGAAGAAGCCAAAAATATGCAATGCAAAAAGAAAGCATCTTCAGTAAATGGGGCTGGTCTAACCAGCTGTCTTTATGTAGAAATAAGAAAGTAGACACATATTTGTCATCTTGCACAAAGCTCAAGTCCAAGTGGATCAAAGACCTCAACATAAAACTAGATACTCTCAACCTAATAGAAGAGCAAATGGGAAAGAGCCTTGAAACCATTGGCACAGAGGGAAATTACCTAAGCAGGACTCCAGTGGATCACATTCTAAGATCAAGAATTATAAATGGACCTCATGAAACTGGAATGCTTCTGTAAGGCAAAAGACATAGTCAATAAGACAAATTGACAACCTACTGTTTAGGAAAACATCTTCATTAACCCCACATCTGATAGAGGGATAATATCCAAAATATATAAAGAACTCAAGAAGGTAACCACCAAAAAACCGAACAACCCAATCAAAAAATGAGGTATAGAACTAAACTGAGAATTCACAATATAGGAATCTTTGAATGGCTGAGAAGCACCTAAAGAATTGTTCAAAATCCTTTGTGATCAGAGACAGGCAAATCAAAATGACCCTGAGATTCCACCTTACACCAATCAGAATGGCTAAGATCAAAACTTCAGGTGACAACACATGTTGGCAAGGATGTGGAGAATGAGTAACACTTCTCCATTGCTGGTGGGATTGCAAACTGGCACAACACTCTGGAAATCAATCTGGAGGTTCCTCAGAAAATTGAAAGTAAATCTGCCTGAAGACCCAGCAATAGCACTCTTGGGAATATACCTAAAAGATGCCCCACCATGCCACAGAAGCAGGTGCTCCACTATGTTCATAGAAGCATTGTTTGTGATAGCCAGAAGCTGGATGCAACCTAGATGTCCTAAGACAGAAGAATGGATACAGACTATGTGGTTCATTTATACAATGGAATACTACTCAGTTATTAAGAACAAGTACATCCTGATTTGTGCAGGCAAATGAATGGAACTAGAAAATATCATCCTGAGTGAGGTAACTCAGACCCAATAGGACATGAATGGTTTGTATTTACTAAGAAGTGAATATTAGCACCCCAAAAAGTACAGAATACCTAAAATATAACACATAGAACTCAAAAAGGTCAACAAGCTGAAGGGCCCAAGTGAGGACACCTTAGTCCCACTTGGGAGGGGGAAGAAAGCAACCACAAGGGGTAGGGAGGAAGGGACCTGATAGGCACAAGGGACTGGCCTTGTGGGGGGTGGAGAGGGGAAACATGATCTGGTATAGGGTGTGTGAAAAACTGATTCCCTGAGAGCCAGCAGAAATAATGGAAACAGGCAACCTTGGGAGTTCGAAGGTAGGGGGACCTTCCAGAATGTACCAGAGACCTAGGAGGTAAGAGACTCTCAGGAATCAAAGGGCAGTACCCTAGATGAAATGCTGTACAGTGGGGAGAGAGAACTTTTAAATCCTACCTCCAGCAGAAAGACAGGGCATTGAGTGAGGAATAGGGTTGCTATCCCACAGTCAAAACTCTGACCCATAATTATTCCTGTTTGAAAGAACTGCAGGGATAGAAATAGAGAAGAACCTAAGAAAAATAAGGTCCAGCAACAGATCCAAAGTGGAACCCAGCTCCAGGGGAGATCCCAAGGCCTGACACTATTACTGAGGCTATGGTGTGCTCACAAAAAGGGGTCTACCATGACTGCCCTCTGTAAGACCCAAGAAGCAGATAAAAGAGTCAGATTCAGATATTTACACCCAACCAATGGACAGAAGTTGCTGACTCCTGTGGTTGAATTAGACAAAAACTGGAAGAAGCTGAGGAAGAGGGTGACCCTGTAGGAGGACCAAGAGTCTCAATTAACCTAGACACCCAAGATCTCTCAGACACTGGATCACCAACCAGGCAGCATACACCAGCTGATATGAAACCCCCAACATATACACAGCAAACGAGTGCCCAGTCTGGGTTCAGTCAGAGAAGATGCACCTAATCCTTAAGAGACTGGAGGCCCAGGGAGTTTAGAGGTCTGTTGGGGTGAGGGTTACTTGAGACATCCTTGTGGAGACAGGGGAGCAGGGAAGAGGTATGGAATGTGGAACAGTCTGAGGGTGGATGAGGAGGGGAATAAAACCTGGAGTGTTAAAAATAAAAATAAAAAAATAGATAAAAAATAAAAGTTTAGCCACTACTAGTTCCATCTCTGACATATGGGAGTTAAGATTGATCACCAGCTTTTAGAACCTCATATATAAAACCATAAAAAATTAAAAAGAAATGAATTTCTTTAATAGGTCAACCCAAAGTCAGACTGTAGCTGCCTATAAAACAAACAAACAAACAAACAAACAAACAAAACAAAACACTGCTTCATGGAGAAGTTATCTAGAATAAAGCCTTTCGAAGGAATGGGGTATAAAAATAGAGATAAAGGGAAAGAGAAGAGCCCTACTGCTTTCATCTTGTTCTAATTATCTTTACACTAGCTCAGATGGGTTGCTAGAGGTGGGAGGGTCCTGATTAGCACTGAAGAGCTGAGATTCTTTCAAGGTACTGCCTGCATCTTCTTCCCATGCTCTCCTTCGCGCTTAGTCCATGCATTCTGGGAGATCCCCCGTTGGATTTTTCTTGAACCTCACGGTACTGGCTGGCTTTGTGTCAACTTGACACAGGCTGGAGTTATCATAGAGAAAGGAACTTCAGTTGAGGTAATGCTTCCATGAGATCCAACTGTAATGCATTTTCTCAATTAGTGATCAAGGGAGGAGGGCCCCTTGTGGGTAGTACCATCCTTGGGCTGGTAGTCTTGAGTTCTATAAGAAAGCAAGCTGAACAAGCCAGGGAAAACAAGGTAGTAAGGAACATCCCTCAATGGCCTCTGCATCAGCTCCTGCTTCCTGACCTGCTTGAGTTCCAGTCCTGACTTCCTCTGGTGATCAACAGCCGTGTGGAAGTAAGCTGAATCAACCCTTTCCTCCCCAACTTGCTTCTTGGTCATGATGTTTGTGCAGGAATAGAAACTCTGACTAAGGCACTCACCTTGTTGCAATTGTAGTAAAAACTTCCAAAGGTCAATAAAGGTTTTTGATTTTGGTTTTCTGCCATGGACGGAGTTGTTTCTGGGACCCCTTGTTCTGTGGGGTGATAAAAGTTCTGGCCTGGTGGGCAAAGAATTCGGCGAGTGACAAACAGACAATGACACAAGGGAGTGTGGTCACTGAATGCAATTTGTACAAAGTGAAAATCAGGCTTATATGCTATACAGAGAACAGGGCAAATGACAGAAGTCACATAGGCAGGAAATGGCTACATCAAGGTCAGTGAGAATAAGCAGCCAGGTACAAGGCAGAGGAGCAGTGGTGGCCTTCTTCTTGGGCTATTTTGGCAGCCCCAAGATAAATTCTCTGGGTCCATCTGAGGCAAGTAGCTGAAGGTCGTATCCTAGCATTCCTTGGCTGTAACAAATAATTAGTGGGGGAAGCCCTACAACTTCTAACTTCTCACTGGCAGTAAAACAGTTTTTCTTTGTGTGAGACTTCTCTGATAACAAGTACCTAATTGCTAGCTCTAACTCTCGAGACACCCTGTCTGGTAAGTCAGCATCTTAGTAAAAATTCCAAGCTAATTATAGCTAGGAAATCTATTAGGATTATTGAAACATTGTGAAGGCCAGAAAATAATGTTCAATCTCAGTTTAGCTAAAAACGAAATATTTCTTAGGGCACCTTTATGCCTGAATAAGGAAAGCACACAGATCTCTCCACAGACTTTAGCAGAGACCAATCTGGAACACATGTGAGCTAGGAGATGTCAGTGACTGGGCTACCTCAGGAGACTGGCTCCTTTTGAAGTGTATGCCTCAGGTCTGTGATCAGGTTTTTAGGCCTGTCCCAGACACAACTGAAGTAGACGAGTTCTGTGTGACATTTCTCCCTTCCAGAATGTCCCTCCTCATCATGGCTAGGGACCTCAGAAGAGCTCTAAAAACAAATGGAAGCACAATAATCACTATAAAAAGAATGTCAATAAGAATAGCGAGCAATACTATATACTGAACCCAGTCCAAGGGATTGAATATGCTTAGATTATTTTATAATTCACTGGCCAACTCATCAATGTTCCAAGTATCTAAATGACTTTTGCTAATATCTGAAATTTCTGCCTTCAATTGTTCCATATCATGAGAAAAGTCTGTATCTTACCACACTCTCTGTAAATGGGCCTTAGTTTTTTCCCAACTCGTAGTCCAAACAGTTCTGATTGAACAGTAGTACCACTAGCAGTTCTTATGTAATCTGTGGTGGATGTAGTTTTTTCTATTTCTGTTGTCAGCATCTGCTTTCCCTGTTCTTCTCTAGATTCTCCAGGCTTCCTAGCCTCTCTAACCACAGTGGCCAGTATTTACTGTCTCTTATCTCTCTTTAGCTATCTAGCTCTTGTCTTTCTGTCTCCTTTTCTCTTTTTCTTCTTCTGCTTCTCTGTCCCTTAACAACTTGCACTAAATCTCTCAACAACTTATATTGTAACCCTTTAAACTTTTATATTAAAGTGTAACCATAATTTAAACAAAATCTAGTTTTTTAAACCTTCTATTCTTTTTAAAATCAGTATCAAGGTCATTACTGTCACATTACAAAGTTTAGCTACCAATTCTTACATATGAATGCATTACAGTGCAATTTTGAATACATCATAAACTAATTTTCTGTTACTAATATTATAAACAAAAAGCTGCTGTCTCCTTTAAGAGCAGCTTTTATAGACACTCAGCCTCTATCAGGGCTTTTTTTCAGATGTGCTTAACTTCTAGAAACAGCACAGTGGCTTATCAGTTCTTGCTGTGCAAATTGAGATTGCCTTTAAACAAGTTAAACTAAATCAAAGTTTTAATCATTATTATTTTTTTAACATGAAACACAGTACAACAATCATAAATTTAAACAGCACTCACCTCACGGTAAGCAAAGCATGACTCTCAAGGCTTCAATATACAATCATATTTACACAATAACAAAACCACAATTTATAAAATGCCAATTCAATAACTTTTGAATCAGATAATAAAGACAATATTTTAACTCAACAAAACTATTTTGTAAAAACCTTCTTGGTTGTTCAGGAGTCCCTGCCCACCTACTCCATGTTCTAGCTTTTGGGCCCCACTCTTCCGCTGCACCTGACCTTGGCCCCTGTGGAGCCTGCACTGGAGGAGCCAAGGTGCTGTGAGCTCCAGGGCAGCAGCTGCTCCGCCTGTTATTGGGAGCAGAGTAGAAGGACAGGAAGGGAGGTCTTCTTTTTTTTATCTCAGTTCTCACAGTACAAACTCAACAGATTTGGATCTAAAAGTGAAAGGAAAGGACGAACCCATGAAGGGAGCGACAGGACCAAGTCCTCCTAGACAACAATATAGGGGACCTGGTCGAGGTGTCCCCCCAGCAGGAAGATTTTGTCTTTAACCTCCTCATCTTGGGAATCTTTGTGTTCGAGAGAGGCAAGGCTGGTTGGAACAGTCAGTATTGGATCCAGACGGAGGACTCTGTATTCTGTGGAAAGAACACGCATACACCACCTCTTCTCGAGGTGAGTAAAACTGGAGTCTTTTTTAGGCTCCAGTTAAAAGATTATTCCATTTTATCTAGGCATAATCATGCCTGGTTGTAGGATGCCATCCTTGGCATCCAATTAAAACTTTTTTAAAAATAAAAACCATGATTTAAATAATGTGCACAGGGATATAACTCTCTCTTTTCTGTTTAAAAGTCAAACTTTTCAGAGTGCAATGTGCACGTTTAACAATTACTTGTCTCTGAAAAAATTAAGAAATACCAGTAATATGGGCAATATTAAATTGTTAACTAAACATCTCAAATGTCTGACTGCAATGGCCAATTCCATAACCTGTTCCAATCTAATGTGGAACACCAAACATATAAAATTAATGTAGGCAATGATTACATTTTTTGTTGCTTTTCCTGTTAAGGCAACTGTAACTAGAAAGCCTGAAAAGGTATCAATATTCTATTTTTATTTTTTTAAATCAGAAATATTCTTTAAAAATATCAAATTATCATCAAAAGCCATTACTATTTTGATGATGAAAAGAGTAAGATTATATGATAAATTGTTTTTGTGTATAGTCTATAATCTGCCTGGTATATAAATCTGTTATAGCATTGCCTTAAAGGTCTTGCCCAGGCAGTTTAAGATATCTTAAGGAGTTTTTAAATGTCTAAAGACAGTTTCTAAATGTCTTAAGAAACAGTACTTTCTTTTAACTTTAGTTGTATAAGCATGAACAATCACAAAATTTGAGAATTAGCAACTCCAAGCAATTGCAAACTCTGAGCTATATTATATATATATATATATATATATATATATATATATATATATATATATTATCAACATATAAATTAAAAGCTTGATTTTAGCACTTTAAAAAAGTGACTATAGGCTTGGAATTCCCAGCCACATGAAAGAAACTGTCTCTAAGGAGATGGGAATCTCACCCAAAGGCAAAAGTTTTGAAACAAGAGTCAATGAAAAACTGAATGTCTCCCATCCTCAGAACATCCTAGGAGAAGTAGCTCTGAAATACATTTTCTTTTTGTTTTGATTTCTCTTTCTCAGAAATCTGTCTGTCTGTCTGCCTCCCAACTGCTAGAATTAAAGGCGTGTGCCACCACTGCCTGGCCAGTTTCTTGTCTGACTATTTTCACCTGCTTCTAAAACGAGCAGAGTTTCATCTTTATGGAACTGTTTTCCAAGGGATTTCTGCAATCTCCTCAGGTGTTCTAGCCACTCTGCAGCCGGAACATGCAATTTCACTCCCCCTGGAAACATATTCTGTTTCCACAAGTACTTATAGGCGCTGAATTTCCATCTCTTCGTTGCTACAGCCTGGCAATTCGCTGTACCATGACTGGTGAGACGTCTAGGCAAGACTCTGATTGCCCCATGATATCAAGATTACTCATCAATAACTGATAAACTCATCAGTGGGCCCACGGCACCCTCTTGAGAGCCTATTCTTTGCCTGGAAAAAGGAAAAAAGAAAAAGAAAAAAAAGATAGCTTACCTGGCCAGAGCCACCACGTTGAACGCCAGTTTTCAACTAGAGAAACAAAGTAAGTCTCTTTGAGTACTCTCACCTCACACATTGTTTCAGTAAGAAGTGACAGCCTTGGGAAAGGGTGTACTCATTGGTATCTAAAACTTCGTAGAGAAGGAAACCTGAATTCAAAGGCAAATTGCAACACTGAAAGAGTGTTTTGGCAGAGGTCCTTATAGGCTAACTCAGTCGTGAGAGGAAGCTACAGCATACAACTGTAAAGTCAGGTCCAGCTAGGAAGGAGCTAACAGGATAAACAAGAAAACAAACAGCCTGTAAAAGACACTGGCCCTGGACAGTCAGAGCACATGACACAATGAACCTTTCAGGACAAAGTGGTCCATACACCACAGACCACAGTCCAGGTGTAATTTGAAACAAACCTCATTCCAAAAATTCCATTAGAGTTCCCTTGGATTACAGTGAAAGGAAAGAACACAGTTCATCAGAAAACACTGACCACAACATTTGCTTTGCAGAAAGTATTTCCAGATCAACAAGCTTTCTACTCTTCACATTTAAAAGAAGCTTTAAAAAAAAGAAAAGCTTTCTTTTGACTAGAGGATAGGTCAATCTGCCTCCGGTGGTGCGTGCTTACTAAGTGTTTACTACATGCAGCTGAAAATGGAAAAGCTTGTAGGAATGACAGTAAAAATTAAAATAAATCAATTGAACATAATTTACACTGTATTTCCAAGAAATTATATTGTCCCATGCCAGACTTCATTTACTATCATGAAAATAGAGCTTCAGAGCTAATATCTCAGTAAAACAAATTCAGAGACTCAGGAAAGGATGAGTACTTGTCATAGACAGGTAAAGTGCTGAAAAGGATGAACACTGAATTATATTACTCGACATGAGCAGTTAAGTAAAACCACAAATAGGCAATCTGCTTAAAAGGCAGAGCTGGACTTTTCATTTATGTTACATGGTAGATTTAGTACACAGAGAAAGTTAATTGGTTACCATGGTCCAGGATACATCATCTGTGTATGTTTAAAAAGCACAATTTATTAAATAGTCATGGGAATCTATAATATTATAAGATATAGCATATTAGCAAACTTTAGGCTGTAACTAAAGACTATTAAATGTAGTGAATTATCACTGTAGAGACAGCAATGGGCCTTAGGACAATTTCTTGCCCTTAGGGTCGTACAACTCAATTTCAGAAGGAACCCTGGTGCAATTGAGTTATAGATGTGTTCCGTACAGGGCTGACTTGAAGAGAAAAGGTTTTTAGAGCAATACTATAAAAATGTCAAATCAGAATCTTAGCAATTCCTGCTGTTAGATACACAAAAATCCTTGTGGGAGGCAGAGGCAGGTGGATTTCTGAGTTCAAGGCCAGCCTGGTCTGTAGAGTGAGTTCCAGGACAGCCAGGGCTACACAGAGAAATCCTGTCTCTAAAAAACAAACAAACAAACAAACATTGTAAGTTGTAGGTCAGTCTGGGCCCTGTTTCAAGAAGTAAAAAAAAATCATATAAAAAAAATCTTTGTAATAGGACTATACATTTCCAGTGGGATATCTTCAAGTCCAACTTGCAGACACTATGAATATAGTTGAACACTAATAAAATGTGTTATTACCAAGTGTCATCTTAAATTTATAAGTTTTGAAGATAGAAAATAACTCTCTGCTTTAGAGTTAGCAAAAAAAACCTCATAAAACAAACAAACAAAAAACAAACAAAACCAACCAACCAAACAAACAAAAAAGCAGAATTCTTCACATTCTTAGAAAAATGGTTCCTGTTTCTTCTACTTGCATGAAATCTCATCTCGTCTCTCCCTAGTGACTCACACTCTGCTGTTTTCTCTCATTTAGATTAGCAACCTGGTCCCTGAATCAGTTTTGAATGACAAAAGAATTTTTGTTCTTGCCAGGCACCAAAGAAGCATAATTGATCAGATTTGCTTTACAGAAGGCAGCTCTCTTTCCGAAGCCAAGATTTTTATCTTCAAAGAGTCTATGTAAGATTGAGCCCTTAAATATTCAACCATAGATGATACAGGACTCATGAGGCCATGAGGCTGAGGATGGATGGAGGAGAAGTCATTGTCTTCACTGTTGTAGCCATCGGTGTGTGACTCATGCACACAGCCCTGGGTAAGCCCATTGGGTCACAAAGTAAAAATAAAAGCAAAGCAAAAAGACATTAAAATAAGATGATAATTTGGTGGAAAGTGAAGAAGGGAGCTAGGAAATATGAAGGGAATCTATGGTCAGGGATAAATGGGACCAGAATGCATTGATTAAAAATCAAATAATTTGGATGCCAGTATCATGTAGAACCAACCAGAAATAATGTTCATCCAAATATTTTGGGTGTTCTTAGAGCCAGCCAATTTGGCACAAAATTAACCTTCTCAGTGTATGTGGCCAGAGTGGCTGGTGAGCTTTCCCTTTAAATTCTGTGAGCACTCTGTAGAAGGAAGGGGAAAAGGAAATATGCCTCAGTTAAGCTGATATTCCAGACAAAGCTTGGGCTTGCATTGAAAAGTGTCAAATTACTGAAAAGATTTCTCTGACTGAAATGAATGTCAGCCAACATTAATAATCGTGAAGATGAATTCTGAGGGGGACTCTCATGAAATACCCAGGGAGTTTTTATGAGATGGCTGGGCCTGTCTGTCAGATTAGCATGTTACTAAATGTCTACCACTTCTAGGCACTATCCTAACTAAAACATATGTAGCAACCCTCATCCTGCCGTGAGCAACTTGGGGAGGAGTATGGAAAATACATCATGGAAATACATAATTTAAACGCAGTTAGGTGGTGTTGCTGACCAATTCGTATAACCCACTCTGGTGTTGGACATAAAGATATATTTTTCCCATTGACAAACCTAGAAAGCCTCCTGTGGTAGTTTTTTATGGTTTCCTAGACTTGTATATCGAACTGACTTGTGGTCAGTTTACATTATTTACCTCACAATAATCAAAATTTAATCAATTGCCTTTTATTCAATGCAGAGTGCTACCAAAGGTCAGATTAAGCAAAGATAGTGTCTGGAAATGAGCCTGGAGCTCTGCTTCTATCAGTAACCATGGAATCTTCAGTCATAACAGTGTGGGCCTATGGTGTAGGCAGCATCAATGGAATTAGTCCCTACAGTCTACAGCACGAGCATCACAGTTCTACCTTTTTTTTAAATTTTTATTTGCATACAAATTACAGATATTCCTCTCACTCCATAAAGATTGTTTTAATTGATCCATCCTCTTGCCTTGCCTTTTCTCCTGCCAGACTGCCTCCTTTAACAGCTCTGACTCACATATTTGCCTTCTCACTTTATTATTCTATGTTTTCATTTCCATCCCACCTCACTTCAGTCTTTTTTTCACTCCTGTCTTCTTCCTACTTTTATGCTGTATGCATGCACTCAGTCTCATGTTAATATACATACATCCAATTTAGAAGCCAGGATCCACAAGTGAGAAAGAACATGTAGTATTTGACTCCCTTGGGCCTTATTTGTTTTGTTTCATACAATGCTTCCAACTTCCATCTATATGGCTAAAAAAATTCATTTTTCTTCATAACTATACAAATTTCATACTATTATGTATACTATATTTGCATTATTCATTTATAATTTCCATCTCCTGTTGAGAATAAAACAGCAATGAATATGGAAGTGGGTATGTTGGAAGTAAGACAGCCCTTTGTTTTTGTGTACATACATATAACAGCCAGGTCCTATGTTAGTTCTAACATTCTAACTTAAGGTTTTTGAGAATTTTGCATACTGTTTCCTCAGTGAGTGACTTTGCTTGTTCATATGCCTACAAACTCTAATAGCTGCTCTTATAGATTCCTTCAAGCTTCACTACATTTATTTAATGATCTAGTCCTGGCATTGCCCTAATATTCCAAAAAAAAAAAAAAAACCAGTTCATGCTCTTTGGGTCAAGCCCAACCAGGAAAAAAACAAAGAAGTTATGGAAGAAATGCCCACTATCTAAGAAGCTACTAGTATTGGACAGTTACCAGGAGAAAGGGTTGGTTTTCTTTAATGCATTAACAATTGGTCAGTTGAGCACACTACAGGGCAGTTTTCACCCCCAACATATAATAGGTAGGCTACAGAGACTGGGCTGGATGAGAGAAAAAAAAGAACATCCAAACATGGGTGCTTAGGGAAAGGATTGTGGAGAACATGACTAAAAGGAATTGGGGAAACATGAATATATACTATTGAAACATATGTATTAAATATAAAACATTAAAAATATTGTTTAAAACATATACACAGATGATAATCATGCAATAGTCAAAAATAAACATAAATTACATAGAGTTGATGGAGATAAATTGATTTCAGACAGATAATAGACATACTGGTGATAAAGAAAGATAATATTAACTGTCAAGTAAACAGATGATAGTAATATGAGATAGATAGATAGATAGATAGATAGATAGATAGATAGATAGATAGATAGATGATAGATAGATGATAGATAGATAGATAGATAGATAGTAGTTGGATGATGGATAGATGGCAGATAAATAAATAAACAAACAAATAAATAAATACATGATAGATATGACAAAGATAGTGACTTATAGTTTTGCTCTTTGAAGCAAGAAGATATCAATGTGTATAGTCTCCCTATAACACAAAGTACCCTAAGTATGTTGATAACTTACAAAAGCATGTATTAATTCCCATTCAATTATTCATCTGTTCTAAGTCAATTCTATGCCTATTCAAACTCAATAAAACACTCAAGGAAAACTTTTTCCACGAAATAGTTAACTTTTCTTCCATTGAGAACCAAATATATTTTCATTGCCTATTTTTAGTATTATTGAATTCTATTTCATTACAATATGAAACATTTTAAAACTGCCTCTTTTAATACATACAGAAAATATGTCACTGTAATGGGAAAGAGTTCTAGCAATTTGAAATAATAATCCAAATATCATTTGTTTTGGCTAGCAATCCTGCATAAGTTTCAGTTGAGGGCCAAATAGTCCTTACATTATATGAATCTTTCTTTGAATGGTAGAATTTTTCTTAAAGGAATAAATTGTGTAGTCAAAATGGAATATAATATAGTAGTATGATTTTGAAATGAATTGCTGTATTTGAAATGATAGTCTGTGAATGCTTTCTCTGCAAGGTAGGTTGTGAAGATCTTGTGTGTAGCCAGCTGTTATCCACCCAAAAAATAGCCCCTCCCAGACTTCTACATTTTTATTTTTCCCAGAAGTCTGGAACAAGAGGACACACACTTGGCATAGCTCTGCCCATGCCTTTTGTGAAACACTTTAGAACTAGAAAGCAGTCAGTGCGGATTCACTGTAGGCAGGTGCGTTATTCTTCTTCCTATGCTGAAACTGGCGGTAGGGGCATATTTTCTCTTGTGTCTTCCCTTCTGTGTTTATTGAGGATTTCATGCAGCATTAGCACATAATTTGGCAGTGCTGATTTTGTCTGTGAAACCAAGTTGGGGATACAGGAAGCAAACCTGAGAATCCTAATAATATAGGGGATGATTTCAATGAGAACAGAAATTTCAGGACCATTGGAAAATATATAACATTATCTGTAAAAATATGATGTTACTTCTAGTTGGTGATAGAACAGGTTGGGGTTATAGGAATTGAGGCTATATTGTCTTTGTTCTTTATGGACCAGGCATGAACAGGAAATGTGATGCTGGGTATCTGCTGGTCTCCATGATGTGCTGCCAAGGCTGCCTCTGAGAACATGGTAGGACACTGAAAGCTACGCCCATTGCTACTGCTGGATGAGTGGGTAGTTGCAGCCTCATTATAAATAGTGTTTGGGATGATTGTATTGGGACAAACAAAAATGGCACTGCTCCTCACTCCTTCAGGCCTGTTTGGTATTGTCACTAAAGCAGGAGAAAAACAATCTGTAGACTTTAATTATGTTTAATTACAACAATGAAGTATGCAGAGGGATGTTTGGGACAAAGAGAGATTAATGTCTGTCATTCACAATCTATATAGAAAGCCATTTCTTTGTGGAAAAAGACAGACATGATTATGTGTGACCCTGAATATACAGAGTGAATTCTTAGGAAGACCAAATGACACTGCTAGTGTTAGGCTACTCTCTAGAGTTCCCTAAATGTGTACAATTAAAAGTTTTACCTTCTTCAATTAAAAAAAAATTCATTCTCAGATTTATCAGTTATTGAGCAATGACTACAGCCTCCTCATTCCTTCTCTTGTTAGCAGAATCAAACTAGACCCAGCTTTTGAGATCCAGTCCATTCCAGTATATTATTTCTAGTGTTCTTTCCTATCCACCACCTTTTCTCCAGCACATGACCATAAGAGAGAAGACTTCATTTTCTCTCAAAGAGCTCACAACAAACCAATCTGCTTCCTCATCACATGGCTTGTCATCTCTCCCTATTCATGTACAACTTTGCAGTTCTCTACTTTCTACCTTCTCATTACACAGTGTTAACAGAATCAGAAATCAAACTTTATTACAGAAGGAAATGTATATCTGTGAGAACAGTTTTGAAAGTGATGGTCACATCATACTGCAAGCAAGAACAGAGAGCAATGAATGCATACACGTTAGTACTTAGCTTGCTTTCTCACTTTTATGTAGGCTAGGATCACATGCTCACAATTAAGATGGATCTTCCCACACCAATTAATACAATCAAGACTATCCTTCACAAGCATGCTCAGAGATCCATGTCTATGGTAAGTGCAGATTTTTTCAAGTTGCTAATTAACACTAATCACCATGATATTCTTTTTGTAGCTTGGACCATTAAAATCCAAGTAATGTCCTACTTGTCTGACAGACTTAATATGACAGCATAAGGCTAACCACATAGAGAGTGATATAAATTTCTATAATAAGTAACCCTTATCCAGAATCACATAATATAGTAGCTTGTGGAGTCTGGACAGGTAGTTTGGTGGTAAAGAACACATAATGTTCTTGCAGAGGACAAGTGTTCAGAGTTTTGGTCCCAACATACACGTTAAGTGGTTTAAGGACAATCTGTGACTCTAGCTCCAAGGGATCATATGCCCTTTTCTGGCCACCAGGGCTGTTGGACTTATGTGTACAAACCTATAGGCAGACATATATACATAATTAAAAGATTTAAAAACTTAAAGTAGTTTCTAGAAATTCCAAGTTAGTTGTGCTGAGCTGAAGAAAGACA
>JADRCD010208161.1:0-14271 GCA_019843815.1 Montemys delectorum | reverse complement strand
AAAAAAAAAATCACTTACTGTAAATAAGTTGTAATCTAAACCTCATGTATTAGTGAGGAACTTTCAAATATAAATATTATCAATACATTTCCTTGTTGTCTGGCTTTTGATTGGAGTATAATGAGGATGGCATGTCCATCCTCTTAGACTTGAGGATTTCATCTCAGCTCCTGCCTCTCCTGCTCCTCATTTCACTGTTGTGGCAGGAGAGGGCAGCAAACATTCATTTTCCCCGCTAGGAAGCCGCAGTTTGAGGTGTGGGTGAATGTGTTTTTCTTAGTTTTTCAAAACAGCATCTGTTTGTGCATAGATGTAAACATAAAACAATATGAAACGTTGCGTATGAAAATTACAGACTGGCTCAACCAGGCAGGGAAGCCTTCTGATCCACTTCAAAGTAAAAAATGATCCAAGACTCTTCCGGCCCCTGTTGAACCAGACTTCTTTCTTTTCAAACAGCAGAATGCAGGTGGCAGCTTACACACTTGGAAATAAGTGTTCATTTTTGAAAAACTATATACTCTCTCAAAAGTGGTTACAGACTAAGCTAAGGTGCTCCCCAAAGCAATGTAATCCTCCCTTTCATAGCTGTGTGAGATTCTGTACTGTGGGTGTCCCTAATAAATAAGCAGTGAAGGGTGCAGGTGCCTGGCTGCTTGTCTTTATTGTCGACCCTGTGGCCTTTTGAATCATACTAATATGTTGAACTGAGTTTTGAAATGTGTGTGTTTGGG
Organism: Montemys delectorum; assembly: GCA_019843815.1. Taxonomy (NCBI): domain Eukaryota; kingdom Metazoa; phylum Chordata; class Mammalia; order Rodentia; family Muridae; genus Montemys; species Montemys delectorum. Next base: position 13,537 of record JADRCD010208161.1, on the reverse strand, counting down.
GCTGGGGTGGATGTTAGCCAGGTTTCAGTCTTGAGAAACGTTATATCTAGGGGTATATGACCATGGGGAGTGGTCCAGCGGCTATCACTGTAACAGTGTTCTACTTTTTCTGCTTTCCAGTCTGCAACATGGGGTAAGACTGGTGGGACTATCCCGCTCTAGTCCTTTATTGTGACGTGGGATATGTAAAGGAGGAACAGAGTTACTTCGGCAGGGCTGGCTGAGTTTATGCTGGCCTTGGCCTGGAGTGCCACCAGATGCCGCATTTCCTCCTCACAGGACTTCCTCATTGGACTGCCATGTGGCAGATGGAAGTGGAAACTACCCATCCTTTGAGGCCTGGCTCCAGAGACTCAGAGCAACCTTTTTACCACGTCCTGCTGGTCAAGAGTCACAGAGCCTGCTCAGAAGAGTGGGAAGTCATTTGTACTCCTAAAGCTACCATAGGGTCTTTTCTTTGCAAAGCATTTGCCTTGTGTGGGGTTTGCTCTCATGGCTAATTAGAGCATGTCACGTTTGGAGTCCTCTGGAACCAGGATGTTCCATATGTAGTTGGGTTATTTGTGTATAGCTTGTTAAGTGGGAATCTAGATCCATAGTTTTCCACTGTGAGCTTCTAGTTACTGTAACAGGGTTATGACAGAAGTCTTGCCTCAAGAAGGTGCCACACAAATGTGGCTTTAGATCTCGATCTCTTCTCCAGTCATCCCCACTATAGTTTTGTTTTGTTTTTTTTCCCTTTCTGAGACAGGTTTTCTCTGTGTAAACTGTCCTGGAACTCACTCTGTAGACCAGGCTGGCCTCAAACTCAGAAATCCACCTGCCTCTGCCTCCCAAGTGCTGGGATTAAAGGCGTGCGCCACCACCGCCCGGCCCATCTATAGTTTTATGATGCTATCATCATTGCCTTTTAATTTGGCATTTATTTTAAAGAATTTCAGTATGGTGGATCCTTTATATTTCCACCTAAAACTGAGGGATGCCGTGAGGTTCCTAAAGCAAGTGAACGTTAGTGGATAATGGAGAATAAATATACGGAGTTGGTAACTTCAGAAGAATCATTACTTGGGTATTACCAAGTCTTGTGTTTTGAATGTGTGATACCCCAAAACTTGTAGGAAATGGAGTCTCCAATAACATTAGGAGGTGGTGCCCCATAGGTGATCAGTCCATGAGGGTCTGACAGGCCTTAATGGAATGATCCTGTCACAGCAGGAGCGGGTCGATTATGAAAGGACAAGTCCAGGCCTGTCCTTTTTCTCTCTCTCCTTATCTCTTACTCTGGTCTCCTACCATGAGCTGATGCAGCAAGAAGGTCTTCCACAAATGCTGGAGGCGCCTTCCAACCTCCAGAACTGTGAGAGATTTCTCTGGCCCTGTGAAAAAATTTAAATTTATTTTCTTTATAAATTAATGTCTGGAGTACTGCAAAGGCAGCACAGACAGACTGAGATGTGGTCCAGGAGCATAGTGGATGCGCAGTCCTTCCTCTCTGACAGCCAGGCTCCTCAGTATCTCCCTGCTCTCTTGCTCTGCACAGTTCACATAAGCAGAGCAGAGTCAGACAAGGTACAGCCTTTTAGGTCTGGCCTTTTCACTTAGCACAAGATTGAAAGCTGCTTATGTGTATGAGTGTTTTGCTTGCATATATGTCTGTCATGTGTGTCTGATGGCCACAGAGGCCAGAAGCAGGTGCTGGATCTCCCAGTACTGGAGTTGTGGTAGTTGTGAGCCACTGTGAGCCGCTGTGTAGCCACTGTGTAGCCACTGGGAATCGAATATGAATGCTCTGGGAAAACAGTATTCCTAACCATGAAGCTATCTCTCTTGACCAAAGCATAATACTTTGAAGATTATTCAGTAACAATAGTTGTCATAGCTGAGTCTTTTGTGTGGAGATAGCATGCTTTCTTTTTATTGGTCATGAACATTTAGACTGTGTCCACCTTGGTGCTACTGTGAATAGCTGTGGACGTTTGTTACGATATCTGTTTTTGATTCTCTGGGTACATTGGTAGGGTCAGATTGCTAGTTTAACATTATTTATTGTGTTGCAGGGAATAGGGACATGTGTGTGGAAGTCGAAGGACAACGTAGGCAAGTGGGTTCTCTCCTTCCACCATGTAGGTCCTTGGAATTGAACTCAGATGGTCTGCCTTGGCAGCAAGTGCCTTTACTCTCTGCGCCATCTTGCCAGCCCCACTGGCTAACTTTCTGTGAAGCTTTTCCAGGGGAGCTTCACTAATTTCTTTTCCTCCAGCAAAGAAATGGAGTGATGTTCCAATTTCTCTCCATCTGTGACAGCATTGTTACTTCTATATATCTTCATTATAGCTCAGTGGGCAGGTTGCTCATGGAAAAATCGCATTTTAAAAAAGTTCTTCCAAGTAGCCAACTTCAGCTGATCAACTTCTGAGCTTACTGGCTCTTATCCTCTCTCCTCACTCTTCAGGCCATGTGGTGATATCCTTCTTTTGTAAATTGATTTTTCTTTTAGGATTTCTATTTGTTTTGGAGTTTTCTCTCAGTTGAGATTGTCTCTTCATTGCATGGTTTTCTAAACATATGCATAACTATAATTGTAATAAAATTCTCATATTTGAATGTCAACATCTGGTTGGGCTCAGACTCTTACTTAATTTTATTTTCTTATTCCTGTTCTTCACGTAGAACAATTTGGGTTTTTTGTCTTGTTATCTTGACTGTTACATTATGGGAACTTTGGATGTGTATATATTCCTCTGAGGAATATTGATTTATTTTCAAGCAGATATTTAACTTGGAAGAATTTAGACTGTGAGTCCTGAGGCAGTGGCACCAACCTCAGTTCACATCTTTAACCTTCTCAGAGTTCTGTGCCTGCAAGGGGCCATGGCTTATCCATAGAGTCTGGCAGGCTCACACCTAATTTGTACCGTTCCTTTCTGCTCTTTGTTTTCAGGGCTATGTGAATATCCTCTCTTCTAGGTTCTTCTGGCCAGAAGCACAGATTTTTCTGCTGGTGTTACCTTCAGCCTAGAAAATCATAAAATCTAAAACTATATACAATAGCATCCTCTTTTCTTAAGAGTTCAGTTTGCTTGAGTACTTTCCATTTGCATTCTCCGGTACCTGTCACCCAGCCTTCTTCTCTGCTAAAGTCTTCTACCACTGTTGGACATCATTCTTAGATCCAGTGCTGGAGAGCTTGTTCTGGTTCTGCAGTCTCTGCCTTTGATGTCCCTTTCTTCCAGAAGCCAGTTCACACTGCAGTTGATTCCTTAGTTTCTTCCAACCTAGGAGAGTTCCACCTTTGAACAGTTCTAGTCAGTTGCTTTTTAGAAGTATCTGGAAATGGGCCTTTCTGATATTTTTCTCTGATTAGACTGAAATTGTATATTTGGGGAATGATTTCAGAGGTTACGTGCATGGTATCTGCGTCAGTGTGGTTGTGCGATCTCTTTGTAATGCAGTTCATTGTCACAGGCTGCATCCCATCTCACCCTTCACACCCTGCTCAACAGTTGAGTCTTACACACCATCCATTTCATTTCACAGACACTTCTGTGGTTCCCACAGAAGCACAGAATCTGCTGACACCCCCACGGTTCCATACAAAGAAGTCCCGGTGCCCCTGCCACCACAGACTGCTTCCTGCTGCTCCTTAAAACTGATCCCTCTGCCAACTCCAGCCATAGCAACTGCTCGGCTGCTTTCCTGCCTCTGGCTTAACTATTCCCAGGTGTCATGGAAATGAGACCACTCGATTCGTACATTGTTTTAAGTGGGCTCAACAAGCAGGCAGGTGGACTGGGATGTGAGTCAGAGTCTTATAGCAGAGCTCTCTATCTTTCCATCTCTGCCTCTTTCTTGTCCATGCTTGTCCATGCTTCACTTTGTATTCAGTTGATAGGATTCCTAGGTTTCTTCCACTTTGGGAGCCTTACTGTTTACAGTTGACACATATTTGTTTGTTTGTTTAGAAAATCCCTCAAAGTGAGCTTTAAAAAAAAAGTTCTCCCCTGATTAGCTTGTAGTTATACATTATTTTGAAGCATGTTTCCAATTTCTGGTTTATTCTATGTGGTCTGGAGAATGATCTGTGGTAGCTGTGCTTTCAGTTTTTGAATGAGTAAGTTTCTTGAGTATATAGCAAGCAAAAGTAAAAGGATAAGTACGAAGAAGCAGAGAGAAAGAAGTAGACAGACAGACAAGGCCTCATCAAAGCAGGCACCGGAAGTGTTGCTCAGAGATAACTGGAATAGCCAGATTGAAAGAGCAAACAAGAGGAACATCTATCCAGGGGTACTAGAGGGCTGGAGGCAGTCAGAGTTCTTGTTTGAGCAGGCTTTCTGTTCCTGCTACAAGCATTTTTGTACAATGGGATAAACATTGTATAAATGTTGGAGTCTGTTGGAAATGATCAACCTTCTAGCTGTTTGCAAGAATGCAATGTTTTTAACACTGCTAGCTGTAAGCTGGGGCACCAGCCTGATACAGGACAGGGGGTTTCAGAGGAAACAGGTTAAAGCAGCACAGGAAATTTACCAATAGAATTTACAAGTTGGTTGTTTATTTGTTTCTGAGACAGTCTCATGGACCCAGGCTGGTCTTAAACTCACCCTGTAGGAAGTGCAGCTACCTCCTAAGAGCTGTGCATCACCACACCCAGCTTATATGTTGTTGAGGATTGGATGTCCGACTTCGAGCTTGCTAGGCAAGCACTCCATGAACTGAGCCACATCTCCAACCACAAAACAAATTCGAAATTGAGATTATCTACTAGGCAACTTAGCAAAAGGAAAAAGAAGCTCATTAAATAAGATACATACTTGAGCAGCATTCACAGCATGAAAGTACAGAGCAGATATTCTGAGCTTACAGTGGACTCAACATCATAGCTGGAGAATCAAACATCAGAGTGATATTGACTTCCTCGGAAGTAACATGGAGTAAAAAAAATGGGATGATGCTTTTAAAATTAGTGGGCTGATGAGATGGCTCATTGGGAAAAGCATTTGCCATGCAAGCCTAGTACCCACAACCTACATAATGGTGGATGGGGAGAACCAGCTCCACACAGTTGTCCTCTGACCTCTGTGTGCATATCATGACACGTGTACTTGTGCAGACATAGAATTTTTAAATTTACAAAGGGGATTTTTCTACTTAGAAGTCCATATACTTTTATGTTCCCTTCTCATACATCTTACTTGGGCTTAAAGCTACTTGAGGCTATATTCTAGGAAAACAAAAGGTAAAGCAAGAAAATGGAAGACACAAGATTCAAGACACAATGATGCTCCCCAGGATAGAAAATGAAATAGTGTGGTGGGTGACAGGCCTAGAGAGGAGCCAGTGCAGACTGAGGCAGAGGGGAAACACTGGAAGCCAAGAAAACAGATAAGGAGAAGAACTTGGAGGAGAAAACTGGTGTGAGGTTTGAAAGGGGATGGTGCAGTGTAGGTAAGAGAGAAGGGTAACAGATTGGGGACTCCTGGAAAAACAGCCTGGGAAGAGCTGAAGCCCAAGCATAGCACATCCCCAGACTGGCGGGGGCGGGGGGTGGTGGGAGTTTACAGTCACACCGTAGTCTCTGACTACTGTTTAGTAAAACTGTTGATAACTGTTATAATGGGAAGAGAGAAGTATCCTTCGGAAACAATGTCTGCTAATGACTAACTCAAGTATCAGAATGAGGAAATTGGAAACATAGGAGTAATTGCTCTCCACTTAAGTTAAAATTAGTTTAAAAAGTAGTCCAAAGAGTGGAGTGTACATGTGTGCATCTGCCTATGGAGGCCAGCCGTCAACCTCGGCTGTCATTCCTCAGGAGCTGCCATCCTAGCTTTGTGACACAGGATCTCTTACTGATTATGGGCTCACAAGTTAGGCTGGATGACCCGACCATCAAGCCCCAAGGATTTGCCTGTTTCTGCCTCCCTAAGGTTGGGATTGCCATTGTATGCCACCGCTAATCAAGCATTTTTATGTGGGCTCTGGGAACTGAACTCGGGTTTTCATGCTTCTTTGGCAAGCACTTTATTTAGTGTTGTTGTTGTTGTTGTTGTTGTTGTTGTTTTCAGCTTGCTTCCTGTGATGAGGATTTGGAATGTCTAAAGGTCTCTATGCCTTTCTAGCCACAGTGGCTGCGTCTCTGCTGATAACTTCCAATCTATGCCAGTATTTTATAACATTTAACAAAAGCCACAACTTAAGGTCTTTTAGAGGTAAATCTTCTCCATCTTGGCTCCTGTGGATATGGCCGAGTCCCAATTTTCCTACTGGTCCTTTGACTTGATTACTGGGCTCTGTGAGGCACAACAAGAATATCTCCAAGAGGGTGTTAGGTGTAGAAAGAAGCTGTTTGATGGCAGCTGTCTTCTGGGTTAACGATGCTGCTGTTGTCCTGACCTTGTTATTCCACTGTCATGGACACATTGCTCTGAGTGTCTGCATGCCTTTGGGGTTTAGTGTCTCTGCTGAATAATGAGGGTAAATTCCCTGGAAAGCCATGGATATAGATTTTGGGGGTTCTGGAAAATATTACCATCTAATCACCTTAATTGTCCATTTTTCTTTGGGGGCTGGATAGGACACAGGGATCCCAGGATAATTTTTATCTAATGTGAAGATACAGTTGGGTAAGAATGGCTTATGGGGGTGTTAGGGATGAGAGATGTGGAGGTGGTTTTGTGCTTCATGATCCTAACCCATCTGGAAACTGACTACCCAGCAGGCCCTTGGACCACTGCCCGTATGTGTCTTCCAGCAGTCTGACCTTCAAGTAGAATGAGTTGTTCCCAAGATGACTGTCCCCTGTAGTGGCATCTAGGGCACCTAACCATCCAGACACATGATAAAGACACTTGGGGCTGAAAAGCCCTTCTGGCAACCCTGTTCTGCTTCTAACAAGCCAGGCTGTCATTAGAACACCATGGCCTTTGTCCATTCCTGGAGACACATCTTGAAGATGAGCCCGGAGACTCTGACTCGGGACCTCTCATGGCTCAGAAGTGCTATGCAGCATTTATCCTTGGTCCTTGAGTCTGCAGCATTTTTTTTTCCTATAGCAAATAGCAACATGGCAAATCTGTAGACATTTATGTTCCCTAAGGCTCATGCCATCTAATATAATATACATCTCAGGGGCTTAATTTGACATGAAGTCTTGAACACCAGCTGCATGACCTTCTATCTTGATGTCCTTCCATCTCAGTTGACTGGCCCAATCACTCTCTGCACAGGACACTGCTATGGTACCAGTAGTGTAATAATTACTCATTTGTGTGACGAAATACTACAATCAATGGAAGGAAGGGAGAAAGGGAGGGACGAAGAGAGGGAAAGGAGGAGGGGAAGGCTGTTCACGGTTTCAGGGTGCAGTTCATCATGGTGGGGAAACCATGATGGGAGGATCTAAAGGCAGCTGGTCACCCTGTGTCTGTGGTTAGGGAGCAGAGGACGATAAATGTTGTGCTCAACTCACCTCCTCTTTATTCAGTCTAGCACCCTGCCCATGGGGTGGTGCTACCCATTCTAAGGGTGGGTCAGCCCCTCCTCAACTAACCTAACAAGATTATCCCTCACGGGCATGTCCAGAGGTCTGTCTTCCAAGTGATTCTAGATCCTGTCAAGGTGATCAATATCACTAATGACCACAAATACCACTCATCCTTAGAGAAGATTCCATGTAATCTACATCAGTATAGTTTCTGTTCTAGGCACTTATGTGAATGTTCTCTCTCTCTCTCTCTCTCTCTCTCTCTCTCTCTCTCTCTGTCCATCCCTCCCTCCCTCTCTCTCTGTGTGTCTACTGTACAGGTGCATGTACATTTGTGCATGCATGGGTGTGAAGGCCACACAACTTTGGCTGTTGCCATTTCTTTTTAAAAGGTGGCCTGGAACTCACCAAGAAGCCTAGTCTGTGTGGCTCGGGAGACCATGGATCTGCAGCATTGGGTCTACATGCACGTGCCACCATGCCCAGCTTCTTTACATACAGGTTCTGGGAACTCAACTCAGGTCCTTGCACTTGCAGGTCCTCACACTTCACTGGCTGAGCCACCTCCTCAGTCTCTCTCTCTCTACTCATCTATTAAAAAGGCACTTTCCATGGGTAAGGTTACTTCCTTGTAGTTATTGCTGAGAGTCCAACTGTCTAGCCAGCTTGACTGTTTCCTTTTGAGGGTGAATAGGAAACAGGTCTCAGAGACAAGGTAACAATATTCTCAGCTGTGATGAGAAACAGGCTACCTCCTCTACCAGCAGTTATTAGCTGTCTGTAGTTCTTTGTCTAGGGGTGGAACTCTGTGACAGTGTTCCCCTTCCACATTAGCATGACTGCTGATATTGCCAATATTCCGGCCTTGTTTATGCAGCCATTTCTAGGAGAGATAGTCTCAAGAGTCTTCCTGATATTCTGGCTCTTAATATCTTTCTGCTCTCTCCTCCATCATATTCCCTGTGACCCACAGACGCAGGAGCTGCGACACAGACGTATCTGTTGGGGCTAGGCTCTGACTCGATCCATTCATGTCTGCATGTGTACAGTTGTGGTTTTCTATGATTGTTTCCACTTGCTGTGAAGAGAGGCTTCTTAGATGAGACGTGATAGCTACATTTACCCAGGAAAGGTGGCTCGGGTGCTGGGACTGCTGACCCGATGCTGCGGCAGAGCCCCTTTCTAGCCCAGAGTTGCCTCAAGTTTATGAGGTGGAATCTGGGAGCTCTCAGAGAATCTGGTTTTCCTATCGATATCATCAGGCCTGCCTGAGGGCCCAGGTGACCTGTGCTCTACCCAGACACAAGCTTCCAGCTGTTGTCTGTACTGAGACAGAGCAACTACTCTCATGGAGGCCAGGCTTTCATGGCTCCAACTTCATTTGTGCCTCCGATTTATTTGGTGCGTGCTTATTAGGGTTACACGAACCTCACACCTGAACCACCTTCTGGCCCTTGCGGAAGAGGTGGTGTCTCCATTCTGGGAGACAGGGAGGCAGGACTCACTTTATCCATCAGGCTACGGTGGAACATCTTCCATAGTGTGAGTGTCAGGGGCAGCTGTTGTGGGGTTCTGACTGTCAGGACTGACTAGTGTCACTTTACCTTGGCTAATGATGACTGGTTTATTCCCCCATCCCTCTCCACCCCTTGTTTTTCTTAAGTGTGACAAAGTTTCTCTTGTTTGTACAACTGTGCCATTCTATATAAATTACAATTGAAAATAAAACTTCATGGAGTTCTAGGATGATAGATTGGAAACTAGAGGGAAGAAGGGATTAGCTAGGGGGTAGAGTAAGTGAGTATTCATGCTTCCCTCCCAGTCAGTGGAGGGGGAAGATGAGGTTAGAAAGCAGAGTGGTCAGTTATTCACTGTGATATGATTCATAGGAGCAGACATCTGCAGACTGAAGCCACAGGAGAAGATCAACCTGCTGCATTACTGACATTCACATGCAGTGGGTTTATTATTATTATTTGAAAAATGCAATAGCTTAGTGTTGAAAAACGACTTTGAAATGTTCATTTGTGCCATAGTAAACATCGATAGGTAGAAATCTCCGGGGGTCCTCAATACCTTTTTTTAACAGGATCAAGGAGCTGGAGAATGACGCTTATGCACAAGAGTGTGATCAGTCTTGTACTCATGGACTGCATGTGGTCATTTCAGTCTCATTTGATGTAAAACATGGATACGTTTGTAGGACAGAATGACACCACTCTTGGCGATGACTTTATTAGCATATTGATCATCCGTGCTAGGTTTCATTATGACATTTTCAGTGTGTATGTAATGATTGTCTTTACCCTCTCTTCTCTCTTCCCATTTATTCTGACCCCTCCCTATTTCCAACCAGTCCCCTTCTACCTTTCTGTCTGTCTGTCTGTCTGTCTGTCTATCTCTCTTTTTTTTGTCATCCAAATTGTTCTCTTAGGCTTGCTTAGAGGAGCAAGGGTGAGGATCAAATGTCACTTTTGATAGTTTCTTCTGTTGGGTGATCTGGCCAAATTCCTGGGCCCCTTAGTGATATTGGATATATGGGAAACCTACAACAGGACTTCACTCAACTCGATACCAAATATCTCTTTTGGTAATTTATCTTCTTGTCATGTGCAGATATCTCCAATGTGTTGACTCAGTAGAGCCCTCTCTGGTATCTTTGCTAGTTCCTACTTGTGCTATATGAATTTTTAAAATCAGCATACAGAGTAGGGGGGGTCATCATAGAATTTCCAAATGTTGATCTGCTCACACCTCCCCTTTGCTCCCCTCCCCTGCCAGTCCCTCCTTCCCACCTCTTACCTTCTTTCCCCTTGAGACCTTTTCTGTTTCATGACCACTGCCTACCTACCCACATACACCTTTATACATTAAAAATTAAATCTATGATCCATATCAGAGAGAAGACATTCAGTATTTGCATTTCTGGGTCTGGGTTACTTTGCTTAAAATGATAATTTTCAGTTCTACTCATTTTCCTGGAAAAAAAATGCCCTGATTTCCTTTTTCTTTGTGGCAGAATAGAATTCCATTGTATCTATGGACCATATTTTCTTTTCCTCTTCTGTGCATATGAATGAGAGAAAGTGTGTGTGTTCAGGTATGTAGTGCTTGTGTGTGCAGGTAGAGACCAGGGCTCATCCTCGGGTGTTGTTTCTCAGGAGCCATCCACTTTGATCTCAGAGACTGAGTCTTTCACTGGTACTCAGGGCTTGTCAATTAGGCAGGCAGACCCGCTGGCCAGTAGGTTGTAGGTAGGGATCCACCCATCTCAGACGTCCTTGGTGCTGCAATTACAGTTGGGTGCCACCATGCCTGAAGTATGAACTCAGGTCCTCGTGTTTGTGTTGCAAGCATTTTACTGGCTGAACCATCTCCCAACTCCCTACATTTTCCTTATCCATTTATCTGTTGATAGACGACGATGACGAGGCTGCTTGCATTTCCTGGCTACTGTGAACCGTGCAGCTATACCATGGGCAAGCAGGGGTCTCTGTGGTGTGTGGACTCAGATTCTCCTGGGTGTACACCCAGGGGTGGTGTAGCTGGGTTACATGGTAGTTATGTTTGAGAAAGTCTTCATTGGTGTATAGATTTCTGTAGCTCCCCCTTCTTCATCAAGAGGAAATTTGTCTATGAAGAATTTAGGTTGTTTTCTTTTTTTTTTAACTCATTTTTTATTACCACACAGACATTAGGCATTGTTATAGCATTTTCATATAACTTTCTTTCTGTGAGCTCCCCTTTCCTCTCTTCTCCCAGGTCCGCCTCCCCCTCTGTCCTTCCCTACTTTCAGCACATGAAGGCTTTTGCCCTCCCCCCCTTTCCCAGTACCCCTTGCTCCTCCTAGCCTTCTGTCTACTGTCATAGCCTGTACTCACCCAATATTACTTCATTTACATACATGCATGCATGCATGCATGCATGCATACATACATACTAGCAAGTTAGGATCCATATATGAGAGAAAAATGTGATTTTTATATTTTTGAGTCTGGCTCCTCTCAGTTAATATATTTTCCAGATCCATCCATTTGAGGTATTTTCCTTAATGCTCCTTAAGTCCATAACATAACATGGGAGTACCTGTTGCTGTTTTGAAGTGAATACACAATGAAGCTCGCTATGGAATATTTCCAGCAGCTAGATTGGTAGCTCTTAGTGACACTGGTTATCCTAAAGCCATCCTGAAACCTCAGTGAAGTTAAGCGGCCTGTTCCTAATGACAGAGATTACAGAAGTCTTTAGAACCTTCAAAATCCCTGCTCATCCCCTCTCCCTGACAAAACAGTCCTTAAACCCCACCCCTGCCCCTTCCCTTCTCAGACTCACCTAATGGCCCTCTGAGCACATTCTGCCTTTGAAAGTTGGGATTTGGAAACAGCCTGTGCACTGTTGGGACTGGAAACCAGATAACACCATTTGCATTTGCCTTAGCTACCAGGGAAAGGAACGCAGAGACCCAAGCCACGTGTGCTCTGCCTTGGTCACAAGCCATGGTTATGGATAATAGAGATCTGAGGAGTTGCTGAGTTGGCTGGAGAGCAGAGTGCGATGCTCCGCCGAGCAAACAGAACTGTGTCTGTTGTTGAGATTTCTTCACACACGTCCCACCTTTTTTTTTTTTTTTTTTAAGGATAAGTGTTTATTTGGGCTCATGGTTCTAGTAAAGTAGGAGGGCATCATAGCCAAGAGGCATAGGAAAAAGCAGCAGGTATGGCGACAGAAACAGGAAGCTGAGTGCTCTCCCATTCAAATACAATCACAAAGCACAGAGGTAGAACTAGAAATGCTGCTGATCTCTAACATTTACTTTTTTTTCTTCCAGCAAGCTCATACGTCCTAATCCTCCCCTAACAGTGCCTCCAACTGGGGACCAAGTGTTCAAATATCTGAGCTTATTAGGGAAGTCCTCATTCAAACCGCTACATTGGCTGAGCATAGTGGTGCATGGTATTAATCCCAGCACTCTAGACACACACGTACCTTTTAAAAAGCTTTGTATTAAGAACATTTAAATCTATCCCCTGCCCTGCTTCTCTCTGTTCCCCTCCCTCTCCCTCTTTCCAACTCTGTGTGTGTTTGTGTGTGGGGGTATCTGTATACACCCTGCCACAATGTGTGCATGGGAAGGTCAGAGGACAACCTCAGATGTTGGGTCTTCCCTTCTAGACTCTTGCTTGTCACTGTGTCCCCAAGGCTAGCTGACCTTCGAGTATCCAGGGATTCTCCTTTCTCACTTCCATCTCTGTTGGATCAGTGGGATGATAGGGGAGGAGACACATTCTTCCATGTCCATCTTTGTATGGATTCTGGGGCTGATGTTCAAGTCTTCAGAACTCGGAGGGTCTCGATCCTTTGGGTGATCAAATGACCCTTTCACAGGGTCCCCTAAGACCATCAGAAAACAGACGTTTCCATTATGATTCATAACAGTAGCAAGATTACAGTTGTGAAGTGGTAATGAAAAGAATTTTATAGTCGGGGTTTCCACACGTAAGGAACGGTGTTAAAGGGCTGCAGTGTTAGGAAGGTTGAGGACCACTGCCCTAGCGGCAGGAAGCTCGGAGGTGAGAACAAGTACCAACTGTGTGGAGCATCACATCAGAAAGGAGTCTGGCCACCAGCTTAGAAATTAACAGGGACAATTTCGCAGCAAAAGGAGCTGCCTGCCCCTGCCTGGACTCTGCACCTGGAGCCAGCCCAGCTCTGCTGCTTTCTGCTTGTGTGCGAATTCACTTCCTTGGCTAGTAACACAGTATTGAGCATCTACAAGTCCTGGGCTGTTGCCTTTCATTTAGGGCCTGGCTTCCATGAGAGCTTCCAGGAACACAGGAACAATGGACATTGTAGGTGTTTTGTATCTTCATGCCTGCTTGGCAAATTCAAGTTTTGAAATGTCCCCCCTACACCATGAACGCTCTGCTTTCCCCATCCTGTCCCGTTGAGCCTCGTAACTAAGGATATGGTCTCCTATGTTTGGACAGCTTTCCTGAGCTTGGTGAAAAAACGAAGGACTCTCTTTTCTTAGCAGGGCTTCCTCTTTGTCTGATC
>JADRCD010208160.1:0-14673 GCA_019843815.1 Montemys delectorum | reverse complement strand
CCTCCCAATGTTCAAAAATCATTGCTGAAGAGAGGTCATAGGGTGTGTAATAGCCAGAGTCGGTGGCTGACTACAGAGAGCCAGTGTCTTCTGGGCATGGTAGAGTAGCTACATATATGTACTCACAGTTGTTGGGACAGTATGCACAGAACCTGTGCGATTCAAGCCAGACCAAATTTCCACACAGAGAGGGACATGAGTATAAAATTTCATACACATTCAGAGAGCTATTGGCAGTTTTTTTTTTTCTGCTGGGAAAAGGAGCATCAGTTTTCTCTAAGAGTTGTAGCCCTGTTAAGTCAATCATGCCTCAGTGGAAGGCCCACATCCAAGAATATTTGTGCAGCACAAATTTGTCTTGATGGTGTTAAAAACAGGATACAAAATTGAGTGAATGGGGAAGGGGATCTGAGAAAAGGTGTAGGAGGAGCAGATACAATAAAAACACACTATCCAAGATTGTCAAATTGTAACATTTTTAAATACAATTTTATTTCCATATTTTTCTAAAGTTGCTGAAGTTTGATTGCATATAAAGTTGTCATTGACTACAAATCAATCTCCCTTTCGGATGAGCTTGGAGAACATGTAGTTTCTCCTACTTCACAATCCTTCCTAGGTACTGATACACTGGCTGTTGCTAAGCAGGATGGGAAAGACTCAAGGCAGAGATTTCTGTCTATTTTGTTTGCTGCAGTAATACCACAACTTGAAGGCATTCTGAAATGCAATGTGCTTATACAAATGTATGTATAAATATGTGTAACAATGGGCATGGGAAAATTCTGCTCCCTCTTTATTGGATCGCAAGAAACTTTCAATGTTTCTTTTTATTCCTTCTTATTGCTGTTTTGAGAATGTGTCTCTCTATGTAGCCCAGGCTGGCCATCATAATTCATGTTCTTCCATTTCCTTTTAAATTTAAATCAAGATGACAATGTTCAGTTCTCCTATTTAATACTAAGCCAATTGATTTTTCAATAAATAGATGAGTAAAAAAGACGATGCACCTGTCTTTCAAGATATGAACAGAAATGCAGTTTATCTTCCTATTATAATGCACGATCCTCCCACCCTGGGCTTGGGACAGCAAGATCTGATAGGCAACTGACCTGTCAGAGTTCAGGAAGAAGAAACAATGAATATGGACACATGGTCATAATTTAAATCTATTGATGCCCAGGGAAACATGAAAATTTATAAAAAGTAAAAGACATATTTTGAAACCCTTAATTATTATAGATTAGTATTAAATGACGTGAGAAACAAGATAACTTGACATGTACTAGAGATAAATAAGACACAGGACACTGAGAGTCAAATGAAGTAAGGAGGTGTTGCTTAGGAAGCCTTCTGTCTTTGGATACTATAAAAATATGATTGTGTGTAACAATTTGCTTGGTAGATCTTTACACATTGGTGTATCTTTAAAAGTACCTAATATTTCTACATGTTAAAAATTACTTAATAATTCCCAGGGGAGGGGCTCCTGAAGTCCTACCCCTTGTTGAGAAGCCAATTGTTGGTTGGTAGAAGAGGGAGACGTCATTTTTTCAGAGATGTTGTCCTTGAAGACTACTCGTGTTCTAGTAGCTGGTCTTACATCCATGCATGCACAAGCAGCACTAACTGTACTCAGTCAGTTTAAAGCAGAAAGAAATCATGTGGAGTTTGGAGAGAAGTTGTAGAGGGATAGGGAAGAAATTGTAGGGAAGAGAATATAGATGTGATGTTGATCAAAACATAACATCCTCAAATGATACATAATCCCATGGGAATTTATGTAGGTTAAACATATTGTTATTTATTATTGCCAAGTTTATGAAAACTTGCAAAGATTGGCATTATTATCTATCCAAAATATGATGCTCTGGCACTACATGGAAACACTGTAAACTTCATTGTACAGGAGAAAAAACGAGAATGAAAACTATTATTTTTATATGAAAGTTTGACTTCTTGTACAGAGTGCTAAAAAGACGTTTTTACTTTCTTGGTGAGTGGTCACTTTAGTGAGAAAAGCCTACAGAGATTATGGAGAACTAATAGTGAATACAAATTGATACCATTTATCAAAAGCTTTCTTGACAGTCATCAATCATCAATCATTTAATGATGCCTGTCATTCACATTTTATTTCTTCAGAACTTGCTTCATTCACAATGTTATGCCTCTAGTGACTAATCTGTGGTCTAAACTAAAAAGTATATTTAACACAAAAACTGGAATTTTCTCATTGCTTTGAACAAAATAAAAATAAAACAACTATTTTTATGTTATACAAAAATTTAGAGTAAATGATGATAACTGGCAGGTATAAAACAATAAAAATATACTCCCAAAGGCTTGTCTCTATATGAAGCTTTTTAAATAGTCTTATAAATTAATAGCTGGGGAGAGTTAAAATACTAACCCAGTAGTTATTTACTTAAGTAATACCATTAGCAAGAAGAACACATTAAAACAACTAAAATTAATAATGTATAATAGATTTACCTATATTTAATTATTTAATTCTAGTACTACCTACCAATTTATTAATTGTATTTTCAGTATACTTGAACACAAGGAAGAATGTGAATAATGAATTCGCATGAATATGAAGTTATATAATCATATCTATGTTACTTATCTTGACACATTTAAACAAACTCAAGATACCAATCAAAATCGTGTATTTCTGATGTTTTCTTCTGAAATAAGTATTTTTTGGTTTCTTGTCATTCAAATACATATTAAACATATATTTCAACAAAATAAAAGTATTATATTGATGATTTGATCTGATATACCTGAAGATTTCTCTCATCATATTTCACACCTTCACCTCCTCTCACCTAGCCCAATGGAAAACTGATAAAATATGGTTTTAGAATATGTGTATAATATGTGTAGATCAAATGTAGTAAAATTTTCAAGTAATTCCTGGGTTATTTGATATTGGATTTAGGCGATATAGCTAAGTTATCCAACAGCATCTCTGGCAATTCTTTCCCTTTCTCTCGGTCATTGTGTCTTTCCTCCTCCCCAATGAGAAAGCTCTTGGTGTCATATTCCATCTTAGCTTGTCTAACGTCCCTACTCTGTCCTCACTATGGTCTCTGTGTCCCATGACTCATTGCTTCATGTGCTAGCCTGGTGAAATTCTTCAGCTTCAGCTTTCTGGTGCTAAGTAGAAAACAATTTGCTGGATCCCAAGGTAAAGAAATTTATATTTTCCAAACTTGGTTTCATGGTTAATGTTTGCAGCGGTTCTCAACCTGTAGGTCACAACTCTTTCACATGGGTCCCTTAAGACCATCGGAAAACACAGATGCTTACATGACAATTCATAACAGTAGCAAGATTACAGTTATGAAGTATAAGCGACAATAATTTTATGTTTGGGGGATCAACACAACATTAGGAACTGTATAATAGGGTTATAGCATTAGGAAGGCTTAAGAACCACTGCAGACATAAGTAATATGAGTCTCTGTTTGTTAAAACTGGGATTTCTTAGACCACAGATCAATATTCTCATCTTTATTCTTTAGTTCCAGAATTAGTCAGTCTACTAATATACAGCACCATTGAAAACAAGTTTTGGTGGCTTTATATTTAAGGCCAGTGGATGTTGCTAGTCATATGCAATTAAATGAATAAAAATTCTCAAGGTTGACCAAAGCAAATTTTGTTAATGACTTGTTGGAGACTCGTAGCTATGACTAGAAAACAACAAAAAACAAAAGTACCCATTGATGGGGAATGATGTAGTCTCCTTCAGGAAGGAAATTTCATTAATAAAAGCATCATATGATCAGAAGATTTAAGTGCTTATAATATTTGAAAATATACATGTAATCATTCTAAAATGTGGAAATTCTCAAAAGGTATTTTGATTTTCACACACAAAGACATCTCTCCCCACCCCACAGAACAGGAAATAGTGAAAGCTAAAAAATTTGAATGATTTGAATATTTACTGTATCAGAATTTTGGAAGCAGGGATATTTACTCTGTACATATGTTTGGAATGTCAATTTTCTTATAATTTCAAACTGCCAAGGGTTTTATTTTTAAAATCTGGCTTTTTATTGTTTGTACAAATACATCAAATTGAAGAATGTAAAATTTGTATTTATTAACCATTTACATACAAAATTAAGACAACTCAAACCCACAAACGACCACTTGATTTGTCTTGTTTTCTGTTTTACTTTGCCTAAGACCCTGTCCTTTTCAGAAATAGAGCACACTTAATCCATTCTGACAAAACTGATTTGTCTCCTCTGAGTCAGAAAAAAAAAAGAGACATTGGTTAGCTACTAACACTTGTAACTAACAATTCTACTCTCTCCCAGACTCCAACCTCTCCCAACCAGCCACCCACTACTACATCTCCAAGAGAGCAACTCCCACAGAGTGATGGGTACATGGGGGACATGATGCTCAGGTGTCATAATGAGCTTTATTGACAGGGGTATCTCCAGCATCCATCTGTGGAAGCAGCTTCAGGCTTTAGTCCTACAACTGGGCCAATCAACAAACGCACACCTTTATCTTTTATCTCTTATTTCTATATCTTCATACCTCACCTCTTCAACTAGTCCAGATCATCTTTCTTTATTCCTCAGGAGGGGAGATACGTCTACTTATTTTATATTGTCTACTTCTGAACCTAAAACGAACTCTTCAGATCTTAAAAAAATAGGGCAGCTGAAAATTGCACTTAAAATCAGTAGTAGTTGTCAAGTAAGTAAACTGCGAAGATTTTAATAAGATTGGTGTTTATTTGAGTTTCGGTATGATCTTCTAAACTGTATAGTAAAGAACTAGGTGTGGTATTCTCAGGACAGCCTGGATTATATGGCCCTTCTGCAGGACCTTGCTTCAAAAAAACTTTCTTAAAAAAAAAAAGTAAAAATAAGAGTAACCAAAACTGATTCCTAAGCTTTCTTTCTGGGATGTTATGAATAGTAGAGCCTGTGCTCAATGAAGGAATCTTGAGGGAGAACATAAACAAGCAAAACACTTTCCAAAGCTCCTCATTCCAAAGCCAACTATGTGCATTTTTGAACATATATTTATTGACATCATATATAACTGACATTAGGGTGATTTGGTGAAATTGGTTTAATTCTTCCCTTTAGTTTTCTTGATTGCAACTGAAAAGTCCCATTGGCTTATTCCATAATTCTTACTTGGCTCATATACTATGCTAGTTCAAGTATAAATCTTCTGAGAAGCTTATAGAATATTTGAAAAGCTCTTAAGGGAACATTTTGCCACCCTTGATTGAAATCCCTACAGACGCACACATAGCTTCCTTGAGACACCTGCCTCCTGCTTTCCAGTGCTTTGTGCAGAGGCAAGGTCTCTTCTACTGCAGCTGAAGAGCTCAAATCACCTTCCTTTGAAAGGAGCATCATGTAGGCTGAGAATGTCAAATTTGTTCTCCACTGCTAGTTCTAGCTACTTGTAATGATTTATAAGATATTTGGTGATTTTAAAAATAGTCAAATCACAATTGTTCCCGTCTAAAATAAGATATCTTGATTTCAAAGGATCCATTAGTTTAGAAGGCAACATTTCAGAGCCATAAACATGGACTATAGGAACGGCTCAGGCTTGGAGCTCTGTGCTCAGCATCCCAATCTCTGACCCTCTGATTATACTACAGGACAGGATCAAAATACGCAAATGACTTAGTCATCCACTTACTGTGATGAGGAATGGATGACACTACATTTTGTACAATGTCACAAACTATTTAAATAGACTGTGATTTTCAGAGTGCCAGTGGGATTACACAAACTACCTTGAGAAGACTGAAATGAGAGAACTTTAGTGAAACACATAAAAATATAGTCATTAGTTCTGCAGCAAGTGAGGCGTGAACAGGGATTTGCTACTTTGTTGGATATTCATATTCCTGGTCAGTTTATTCTCCAGATCAAATAAATTACTTTGAGTTTTACATTAATTTAATTCTATAGTATATTTATGAAAAAGACTGGGCAAAAACTATTGTTAACTTGTGTTATTATAATTTACAGGGCAAGAATATATTTACATTTTAGTAAATATAATTTTGTTATTAATTAGGGTAAATTATATATAAAAATGCTGTCACTTAGTTTTCTTCTGATTGGAAGTCAATAAAGAGTGACTTCTAATCCAGTTACATATCATTTTAAATAGAAAATATGTATTTGAGCATTACTCAAGAAAGGACTAAATTTATTTTCATACAAATTTTAAGAGCAAGTCTATGATTAAACTCTTACAAAGAAATATATAGCAATAACTAAATCATAGTATTAAAATAAGACTTGAATCAGAAATTGATTACTGTGACATTTAAAGTAAATGTTGTATCTCAAGTAAGATCAACACTCCACTTAGTTGATAAAATGAAAGGTAAGAAGTAGAATTTTTTTCTTTTCCTTTGTCTCTTTTTGGGGAATTGCATCTCATTACGCAGTCCTGGATGGTTTGAAGCTCAAAACATCTTGCTCTCTCTGAATGTTAGGATGAAAAAGTCTGTGACACTACGCCTGGACAAGACAGTATTTTAACTGTATTCAGGACATTCTAGAAAGACAAGGAAAAAGCGTGGCACTTCTGGTGTCAGTCTTTAAACTGGAGGGGAAACACACACTCAGCATTGAGTTTAAGCTAGCTGCTTTCTTAGCCAAATGGAAATGTGAAGAAACCCTTACTACAGTGTCCCTCTGTCACCTCAAGTGACCATTACCCTCATATATCTGGTATGCGTGAGCAGAGCACGTTAGATGTTTTGCATTTTCTGAGAATTAACAGAAACACTATAGGAGGAAGAAAGGCATGATTTTAATTTATAGCAAATATGTAAAACTATTTCAGAGCTGGGAATTATTTAAGAAAATGCTACTTTTAATTATTTATTATTTAGTTTAGATATGATTTTTGAATTAAATTAGAAAAAAAAAACCCTTAAAGCATCCCTAGTTTGAGTCTTGACAGGGGCAATAAGTCTTTATTGCATGAGAACTCTGGATGTGGGGTCAAGTTATCCACAGATATCAGCTTTCTCTTTCCTTACTACAGTTGTGAGATGCAAAGCAAGGGCTCTTGCTATTTACCTTCCTTTATGCAGAATCTTAGAAGATTGTCAACTAGATCAGACAAGGGGACTGGGAAGGGAGTTTAGGAACAGGAAACTCATCGCCTACCAGCCCAAGCCCATTAATTTATGTTTCTGTGTGAACTCTGAGTTGATTTGGTAATGTTTTTCCTGCTGGCTTAGAGTGTTTCCAGTCTGTAACTTTGTTACGCTCCCAAATGTCTGTTATCATAGCTCTAACTAGCATGTATTGGTGACCATTTCCTACTGAAAGGGGTTAAAGGAGAAAAATAAAAACAAAACCAACACACTCATTTTATGCTGCATCATATAACAATGGCTCAGAACCCGGTATTTTATGAATGAAATAAAGATACTTTATTTGTTACACAGGCACTTGGATATTCACATGCCCAACACAGCTGATACACTTAACAGCTACGGAAACAAGCACAGAAGATGGCTGCTTGTAGGCTCAGGAGAGAAGTTCCTCTGTGCCGAGGTGAATGAGTGCATTAACAATTTTTCCTTCACTTTCCTCTAAGCATTTCCAAATGTTACACTTCAAATAATAGTCAACAGAAAAACTGTTCTACATTCCAGCGGGTATGCTAACTTGAACTGTGAGCAATGTAAACTTTTATCACAATGCAACATGTTTTATAGTCATGCTTGAACAGATTAGGTTAGTAGCATGCATTCCATTCTGCAATATGAATACTGTTAAACTATTTTTCCAACAAAAGTCAAAAGACGCCCAGTGCATAGAAAAATACAAATCACTGTAGTCAATATAATACGAGACTGATCTTGGGACTTACATGGTGATGATGAAATCCTAAAATGCCATGCCCACAAAAGCACATTAAAAAGGGGATAAACACATTTCATTAGACAATCTCTAAAAATTAAGGATGAGACCTTTAAATTTGGGGGAGTTCTTGCTGTGTGCTTTGAACAGGGCCTTTCTGCTCACCTCCTTCTGGCTTGACTGGTCCATCGGACATCACCTTCCTGAGGGCTAGCTGGCTTTGGTCTTGGTTGCCATTGGCTGGTGGAGGCAGATTATCAGACTGAGTTCTTTGAATGGGGAGGACGCCTGCTAGGCTGTGCCTGTGCTGTTTCCTGGCATGATTACACTGACCGCTTTTATGTGCTGCTGTGGCAGTGTGGGTGAAATGCAAACCCAGAGTGTATCCTCAGATGGAACCAGCTTCAATGTTATTCATGCAAACAGAAGTGTGCTTTTGCTCTCTTTAAACTGTGTTGTCAGATGCCAAAATGATACCACATGCACAGCACTGAAGGGGATTAAAACTGGCTGTTTCCTGGAAAATGAGGACTAGAGGGATGAAGAAAATGACACGCTACCTCCATGGCCTGCCTGATGCTTCTTGGAATTGACAGTGTGCCTGTAGCCAGGTTTTTATAGACTTATATCAAAAAATTTCATGAATGAAAACTCGTCGATTAAGACAAGTCAATGGCTAGACTTTAATTGACTAGAAGTACTAGACATGGCACTTCTTGACGTTGAAAACATTCCACTGATAAAAAAAAAATTTGTAAACCCTTTTATTTTGTACAGAGTGTGACCCAACAAAGTGGACCAGACGATGATCCTTACTGAGCTTACATTGCTTTACCACATAAACGAATATGCATAGGAAAAAAAATGTAGTTTTGAGAATACGAATCTCTGCACATGTTCTTCAGGAGACACACATGGAAAGCTCCTTTCTGCACATGTTCTTTTTTTAAACATTGCCTCAGATGGCATTTCACCCTAAGTTCTAGAACGGACTATTGGTCTCACTAATCATCTGCTTCAATGTTGAATGTTTCCAAGTCCAAGTATCTCTTTACTAACCTGACTTACATGTGTGTGTGTGTGTGTGTGTGTGTGTGTGTGTGTCCATGGTTGCTTGACTGGGATAATGCTAGAAAACTGGCAGCCCCCTTGTGCTTATAATTCCTGTGTTCTAAAGGAGAAGGAAGTGCACACAAAAGACACACAACACTGCTTTGCCTGCAAACTTCACAGACACGGCTACCAAATATTATGAGCCAGGTTGGATGGATGGTGGAAACAAAGGAGAAACAGCCAGTTTTATTGCAGTCTATGTAAATTAAAAAAAAAAGAGAGAGAGAGAGAGAGAAACTAAAAGAAGAGCCTATTTAATGTGTTGATACTGTTCTTACACAGACAAAAGGACAGAACAGCGTGAGCAGGGGATGCCAAAAAACAGAAAGCAAACAGGGAAAGACAGCAGAGAGAAAGGCAACAGATGAACATTAAGCTGCCATGCTGAGGAATTTATTTGCGTCTTTTACTTGGTTGAATGCGGAGTTGTTGCACGGCAGCTTCAGCTGCGGCTATGGCCGCCCCTGCATCATCCAGGTGGGTCTGGGCGACACTGGTTTTGCTTTGACTGCGAGACGGTCCATGAGATCGGAGATGGCCTTCAGACGATGATTTTGAGCTACCAGGACTACTGTGGGATTTCTCAATGGTGGGAACCTGCATATCTGGTTACAAAGGGATTAAAAAAAAAAATGAGTTAAAGTTGCTTCCCAGTGCCTCGCTGTGGAAGTCCAGTCTACAGGCAATTACAAACAGTCCTTTACATTGATGCTATCTTTATGCGCCATGTATGCTACTCCACACAATAGAGTAGTGGTAATAAACATTTAGAAAACAGTTCAGGGAAGGAAGCGAAGGGAGGCCAGTCTGGAGAAGAAACTTATTAAGTCAAATGAGTTCTCTGGTGGCAGTGCAGGCCACGGACACCAACATCGCCCCCAGTGGCAGCATGGACTAAGGATCTCAACAAGGCCTACAGCGCCTCCCTCCGAGGCTTACAGGAGGCTATCTATGCTGAGGCCCCTGCTTCATGCTGCTGCTGGAGGTTGTATGGGTGTTCTTTATGTTGTTCCCCAGAAAGCCCGTGGAAGTCCATGATTCAGACTGTAAAGGGCAAGGAATGTCTCTTGCAGTGGTATTGACCAATGTAGACTTACAATAGACATAGAAGGCTTTTGTAATACACTGCCCACTGCCACCCACCCCAAGAAATAGTCTATATAGGAAGCCAATGAAGAAAACTCTTAAAAATTGTGATATGGATACTAACGTGTAGCTCTTCACAGTTGATGGCTTCTGGAGGAGTGTAGGAATGGGGGATGCAGGTTGGGAAGGTTCAGTTTGATTGTTTTTTTTTTTAAGGAACTGGCCATTTGGAATTTGATCCTGATTCAATAAGTACATGAGCAACACAAATTGGACCTGATATATCTTTTCATTCTTTCTTTCTTTCTTTCTTTCTTTCTTTCTTTCTTTCTTTCTTTCTTTCTTTCTTCCTTCCTTCCTTCCTTTCTCTCTCTCTCTCTCTTTCTCTCTCTCTCTCTCTCTCTCTGTCTTTCTCTCTTTCTCTTTCTTTCTATCTTTCTTTTTTCTTTCTTCTTTCTTCTTTTTTTTTTTTGTGGGAGAGTATACACGAGCCTGGACCTAGGAGGACTGGGAAGTGGGATGGGGTGTAATATGTGAAATTCCCAAATAATCAATAACAAATTGTTAAGAATGAAAAGAAAAATGAGTTCTAAGAAGCCTCAGGTAACAGATGTCTCAGCTTTCCCCTTCCCTACCAGCTCTGCTTATTCCAGTAGAAGCTAGTAAAACACAATGTGTTTACTGATCTATGCGACATTCTTAAGTAAAAACAGAGTGAGATTTGGAGTTAGCAGTAGAACTTAGAATATAAATAATGTCTTAGAATCATTGTCTCAGGAAACTGAGACAATATAGGTGGGGAGAACTACACATGCACAAACACGTACACACACACACAGACACATACACACATAACACACACAGGGAGAGAGAGAAAGAGAGAGAGAGAAAGAGAGAGAGAGAAAGAGAGAGAGAGAGACATCTGTATGTTAATTATCTTTCAGAATGTTTAGCATGGTGAAGTTTAAATCACTAAGTGGAATCCAAACCCAATCTACAGTACATCCTCAGAAACCATCTTCAGCACTTTTCTTGTGGTCATGCTGTTAGAGGTGACTCTAGCTTCTCACCTTCGACAACACTGCAACACAGTCTGCCCACTTCTGATGCGCACGGAAGCACGTTCAGAAGGCAACAGTTCTCACTAATCGTCTTTAATATTTACAAATGTTAATGTATCCTGTCAATACAAGTTCATCTCATACGGGCTGGTGAATTTATCAGCTATGGGGAGGATAAGTTATGTTGTAGAACAGTAATTTAAAAAGCTAAAGGGGGAACTCACTATAGAAATGCTGTTTGTTTTGGTAACACGGGAAAATGCTCTTCAAAGGATAAGCAAAAATGGGACGCAAAATTTTATTTATAGACTGACTGAATGAGAATTTAGAGATTGAAAAAATTAAAAGGAATATACTTAATAGTAATGATGTCCGTGCTTTTAGTAAACGTAGTAGCAGGACGTTTAGACTCTTTTTGAGACATCTCAGTGAATTCTCTGAAATTCTGTTGTTATATGTTTTCTGAAATAGAATTACCCTGTGTAGTCCAATATAATTTTTACAAAGTAACAAAATAAAGATGGTAAGGCTAACAGCTAAGTATGGACTGATATGTGCCTGGAGCTCCTTTCTTCCTAATCCGGAGCTCCCTTTTCATGATACCTCACTAATTTTCCCAACAGAGCCTAACTTTATAGTGTTTACTAAACATAGAGGCACCCATGTTCAAAAAGCTACTGACTGAACAAAGAGAAAAGCAATGGTGTTCTACTTGAAAAGTCTCCTACCCTTGGACGGGTCGGGGAAGATACCGTGGCTTCTGCTTTTGATCACAGACGGCTTTGGGGACTGCTGGCTGTTTTGACTGGAGTGAGACTTGCCATGGTCAATGCTCTCAGTCTGTTCTTTCAGTGGATACCACCGAGGAGTGTTGTCCAGATGAGATGTGCTAGAAAAATCAATCAATACCTGGAAAAGGACAGTGGAGAGGTAAAACATGCGGACTGAGCTATAAGCGGTCTATTAGTTTTTCTATGAGCTCAAACTTAAATAAGGATGTGACCAGATCATTAAACATGACCTCAAGAATGACAATGTCAGCTTCCTCTGCTTTGACTATTTACCTATTTTTCAATTTTCTATTTGTTTATTTTTCTTCAGTCACCATACTGAGAATTATGCTTTGTAAATCCAAGATGCTGGATAAATTTGTGATTAAACTGAACTATCTTTGACCATTCCCAAATTTACCTGAGTAGCATGAAAAAAGATCAGAGTCATAAGTCAGACTTTTCTTTGTGAGACACGAGTTGTTCTGGGCTGTTCTATTAAATAATTTTTACTTTAGAAGATATACATGATTTTAATCAGAAGATGACAAAATAATGAGAAGCATGAGTAATTTGCAATTGCTAGCTTATTCTGTCATTTTAAAACACACTTTAATATTTTACATAGAGATGTGACTGCAAACTGATGCTGAAAAAACGTTGTATTGTGGTTTATCTGGCATTTTTCTTTTCTTTGTTTTTTTTTTTGTTTGTTTGTTTTTGTTTTTTCTCTGTGTAGCCCCGCTGTCCAGGAACTAACTTTGTAGACCAGGCTGTCCTTGAACTCAGACATCCGCCTGCCTCTGCCTCCCAAGTGCTGGGTCTAAAGGTATGTACCACCACAGCCCGCATTTTTCTTTTCTTAATGTTCTAAAAAAATATTTAATTTTTATAGTCATAATCTTGGGCATCATAAAGTTCATAAATATAACATAGATAAATGATCTAGAAGCAGAAGAGTACATTAGGTCCTCACTAAGTCAATGCTTTGAAATATGTCAGTAAGCCAAACATAAAGCAGTTCTGCATAAATCAGGGCTAGTGTCAGTGGCTGAAATAGGAGAGTATAATTTATAATACATATATACTAAGTGTATAGCTCATATATTTTATGTATATATAAGTATATATGGGTATATAATTTAAGTAACAAATATTAAAGAAACCACTTAATTTATAAGATTATTGATGGAAACACCTGAAGTTCCATTCACTTCCAGATTCTATTCTTAGACACATTATGATTTTTCACAAATGTATATAGTAATTACTTCGCTTCTATCTAGTTTTAACTTGAAAAACCCTTGAAAGTCTTTAGCATTGTATTTAATTATAAGGAGCAATGTGAAATGTTGCATCTTTACATGTACTGAGTAATTCAAGGACCTGAAACTGCATTTTAAAAAAATCCAGCTCACTTTATTTCTTTTGTAATCTCAGATCTCGTTTGGAATCCCATCATCACTGTTTATTTTCCTGCTAAAACACTATTTAATCTTAACTAGATTAAAAAGTAAATCAAATGGTAGATTGAAAACCACTTCTCGAGGTTCTGTTCATCTCTTCAAAAAGTAACTCACAAAATAAACTTACCTGTCAAAAGACTTCCTTCAGGAATGGCTATTTAGGAAACTCAAGAAGTTTACTTTTCATTATCTTTATCACAGATAAAGTGACAGTACAAAAAAAAAAACAAAACAAAACAAGACAAGCAGACAAGCAAACAGACCCAGAAGTCTAGGCTTACCTCCCCGAGGAAGTCGTTGGAAGAGAATCTATCATAATCCCAAACTGTCACCTCCAAGGTCTTCTTGATGAGCTGCATTCGGACACAGCTGCCATCAGCCCTTGTCTCCAAAATGCATGTCAGCATATTCATAGAGGACACCTTCAACTCTTTCACTTTGTTAGAATACTTGGGATCTTACTTAAGACTGTTCAATATTGTGTAAAATTTTAATGATCAATTTGTAGTTCAATCTAGTGTTTGATTATAGGGAACTTCATTATTTTGGGAACAAACTGGTCACACCTATTGTCCCATCTGTAGTCCTCATTTAATAAGAAGCAGTCTACATTCCTTAAATATAGTTGTGGATTCACATATTTTTAAAATTACAAGATATGTACACTGATGTAATTTTGTTTAGAAACTCTTATTTTTGGCTTCAAAGTTTTATGATAATCATCATTATACCATCTTCTGTAAACATTAGTTTTCTCCTCTTGGTAAGCTTTAATTTATAGAAATGAGTTCCTATATCTTAGCTGGGTAGAATAAATAAGCACATTTTATACATCTTATTCCTTTTTGATGAACTGAAAATATTGGCTCCCAATTTGTAAGCCTGTCCCTTGTTTATTATTCACTAATAAGTGGATATTTGCCAAAAAAGTACAGAATACCCAAGATACAGTCCACAGAACCCAGAAAGGTCAACAAGCTGAAGGGCCCAAGTGAAGACACCTCAGTCCCACTTGGGAAGAAGAAGAAAGTAATCACAAGAGGAGAAGGAGAGAGGGACTTGGGAGGGAAAGTGGACAGGAGGGAGTGGAACCTGGTCTGGTATTCAGGGAAAAGGACTGAAGCCCTGACGGCCAGGAGAAAGAATGGAAACAAGTAACCACAGGAAGTAGGAGGTAGGAGAGACCTCCAGAATCCAGAGACCTGGGAGGTGAGAGACTTAGATGAAATGTCTGAGAGTAGGGAGAGGAAACTTATAGAGCCCACCTCCAGCAGGAATA
>JADRCD010208159.1:0-34658 GCA_019843815.1 Montemys delectorum | reverse complement strand
TAGTAGTTAGGAAAAGCAGAGAAGAGAGACTTTAACCAAAGAGAGACAGAAAACTCCTTTAAAAGGACCAGTGTGCATATTGCATTGAGAGGGCCCACTGAGCCTGAGAGTGCCCTAACAAATGGAAGCCAAGGGTGGGAAATCCCTTGGGAAAAGCACCCCCAAATGGCAAAGATGTTAGCCCTGGGAAAAGACAGTGACTAGGGAGGATGAGGTTTGGACCCCTTCCCTGAACCCAGGGTAACTCTGAGAGTGGAAGGGAAACCCACTCAATTCTTGGTGGACACAGGGGCTCAACACTCAGTCCTCCTCCAAGCTGGTGGCCCCAATCCCAAGAAAAAATCTTGGGTCCAAGGAGCCACTGGCACCAAAATGTTTTCATGGACTACCCGTAGAACAGGGACCTAGGGATGGGCCAGGTATCCCATTCATTTATGGTCATCCCAGACTGTCCCTACCCTCTGTTGGGGCAACACTTATTCTCCAAGATGGGGATCCAGATAAACTTCCTGCCCAAAGGGCCACAACTAACTGGCCCAAAAGGAGAGCCTATGGGTGGAGGAAAGATCTCTCTAACTGAGCCCTGCTGGGACCCGAGGCTACCTGGTTTACAGACAGGTGTAGTTTTCTCCATGAAGGTCAGAGACGAGCAGGTGCTGCCGTGGTGGACAGCACAAATGTCGTTTGGACTGAACCTCTACCCTACCCCACCTCCAGCATGTTGGCGCAGAAAGTGGAGCTAATGGCCCTCACCAAAGCCTTAGAACTTGGAGCCAGCAAGAAAATTAACATCTACACAGATAGCAGGTATGCCTTTGCCACAGCTCACATCCAAGGGCTACATACCAAGAGAGAGGACTGCTCACATCAGAGGGAAAAGAATAAAAAAAACAAGCAGGAAATCTTGGATCTCTTGGAGGCCCTAATGAAGCCAGCAACTGTGAGTGTTATTCATTGTCCAGGACATCAGAAGGGAAGAGACTTGGTGGCCCAGGGCAATAACCAGGCAGATCAAGTGGCTTAAGAAGTGGCTATGCAGGAGCTTATTCCTGTTATGGGTCTGCAAGAGACACCCGCTGGGGAATGGGACTGGACTAAGGATGGCCTCACTTAAAATATATGGAAGAAGAAAGGACTCAGATTGCTAGCCACCCTACCAACTATTACCTAGAGAAGGAAGGGCAATGGCACACACAAGAAGGAAAAACTATACTCCCCAGAAAGCAAGCAAAAGACTTACTAGGCCAAATGCACAGATGAACTCATTTAGGGGATAGAAAGCTCATCCAAGCAATTAAGGGATCTAAAGTATATATAATGGACCTCAGGTTTTGGGCCAGAGAGATAGTAGAACAGTGTAAGGTATGCCAGCAAGTGAATGCTTATGTGACCAAGAGTAAACAGGGCAAAAGACCTAGGGGAGAACAACCTGGAGTATATTGAGAGGTCGATTTTGCAGAAGTTAAGCCAGGAAAACATGGTTACAAATACCTTCTAGTGCTTGTGGATACTTTCTGTGGATGGGTTGAGGCTTTCCCCACAAAGCAGGAAGCAGATACATTGGTAGCCAAGAAGATATTAGAGGAAATTTTCCTGAGATTGAGAGTGCCCAAGGCAATTGGATAAGACAACAGTCCTGCTTTTGTCTCTAAGGTAAGTCAGGGATTG
The DNA here is from genome assembly GCA_019843815.1 of Montemys delectorum. Taxonomy (NCBI): domain Eukaryota; kingdom Metazoa; phylum Chordata; class Mammalia; order Rodentia; family Muridae; genus Montemys; species Montemys delectorum. Next base: position 32,990 of record JADRCD010208159.1, on the reverse strand, counting down.
GCAGAGATATTGGGGACTAATTGGAAGCTCCATTTTGCATACTATCCCTAGAGATCAGGGCATGTAGAGAGAATGATCAGAACCTTAAAAGAGATCTTAACCAAATTGTCCTTGGAGACTGGTGCTGACTAGGCAGTGCTCCTTCCCCTGGCCCTGTTCCGAGCCCAGAACACCCCCTACCATTTTAACCTGACCCCTTTTGAGATCCTGTATGGGACCCCCACTCTCTTTGACCCCAGCTCTTGATGTTCCCCCAACCCCCAAGTGACTTTTCAGGGTGACAGAGGTCTTATGGCCCGACTGCAAGCTTTCCAGATCAGCCACCAGTAATTGTAGCCTAAACTTAGTGTCTTGTATAATACGGGTACCCCAGAGGTTCCACAAAAGTACCAAGTTGGAGATTAGGTATATGTTAAGAGACATCGTGCTGAAAACTTTGAAGCAAAGTGGAGAGGGTTGTTCCTGGTGTTGTTGACCACCCTGACTTCCACTGAAGTGGATGGAGTAACTGCCTGAGATCACATAACTCATGTCAGAACAGCACCTGTGCCTGACACCAAATGAATAGCAGCCAGACATCCAAGCAAACCACTTCTGCAAGGCCAGAGAAACCATGAGATGGCTATGCTGTATCTTCCGGTGCTAAGCCTCGGAAACCCCCACAACCCTACCAGGGTGACTTGGCCGGTGCTCTCAGCCACTGGGCATGTGGCTTGGTCCATTACAGAGGAACACCTGCATTGTATCTGGTAGCTGAACCTTGTCTTTGATCTCTGTGATTTAGCTGTGGGCCTTGATTCCTGGGGTGTCCTCCCCCTAGAGACACAAGGTGAGGGATTGCCCAAATATGGGGGATGAGGGACTTGTGAATCTAAACCATGTCCCAGAAGCATTCTTGAAGGGTGGGGCTTAGGGTGCAGATACCCAAAGTTGAGGCGTGTCCTTCGAGAAGTCCCCATATATGTGTGGCCCTGAGACGGGAGAAGCCAGCAGAGGGTCCATCAGTGTTAGGGGGCCAACCACTTTTTCTCTGCTACCTGGAGGTGTGAAACATCGGGAAGCACATATTGGAGACCATTCTGGGGGTAGTTAAAGATTCAATGGCCAAGGTGAGAGAAGAGCTAGTCAAGCAGAAGAGAGAAAGAGAATAGAATCAGGGCTGGTTCAGAGTCTCAGTTTAAATCCTCCCCTTGGTTAACCACCTCATATCCACCTTGTTAGGACCCCTAATTGTTCTCCTGCTATTGTTGACATTTGGACCCTGTATATTGAATAAGCTTATAGCCTTCATAAAAGAGAGAATAGGAGCAGTGCAGCTAATGGTCCTGCACCAACAATATGAGACCCTGAGGACAGGACCTGGAGAATGTGAGTTATGTAACCAAGACCCCTGAGCATAGCTTTGGGATTGGAGCTTGTACAAGAAAAAGGGGGGAATGAGGGACTCTGAGGGGTTTTCGAGGCCCATACCTTCCTTACAGCTCCCCCCTTCCACCTGAGGTCAAGGCTAGGCCGAGTTCCAATCTCCACCCCCAGGAACATTACTGAGTAAAAAATTCTCAGAACGTACTGACTGTTACCTGACCCTCTGAAAAGCAGAGCTCAAATGTGTGTTATGCTTGCTAGCCAACAGATTTAAAGGTCAATATGTTTAGCCGATAAGTTTGAACTGTAACATCTTGCTGATGTAACCTGTGCCCCCTAAAAAGTATAAAAACTGCTTGTAATAGCCACTCGGGGTCACCTTCTTAGTACTTCACCTTGAGGGACTGTTTGAAGGTCTACCCCAACATGCCAGAAAATAAACCACTTGCTTTTGCAGCAATCTGCATCTCAGTGTCTCACTGGGGGTATCTTGAAGTAAGTACCACTGACCAAGTGTCAGGGTCTTACAGCATCTCCGCAGAATCATGCTTAAACTAACATTACTCAAACACTTGAGTACTGCCCAGAAGGGAGAGTTTCCTCCAGGCTCGGCCTTAGAAACTCTCTGAAGTATAAGTACTCTCTCCTCCAGTCAGTGCTAGCTGCTTGGTGATAGGCAAGGGGGAGTGTAGATTAGTTGGTAAAGTGCTTGCCTGGCATGAATACCACCCAGGGTTTGATCCCCAACACAGTGTGGTGATACCTATCTTTAATTCCAGAATTTGGGAAGTAGAGATAGGAAGATCAGAAGGTTAAGATCATCTTTAGGTACACAGCAAGTTTGAGGCCAGCCTGGACTACATGAGACTATGTCTCAAAAACAAAACAAAGCTAAATACTCAAGTGAACCCCTTAAAGAAACGTTAGACCTTCCTTGAGATCAGAGACATACAGAAACTGAATCTTCTCTTGGCCTTGAAGAAATTAAGCACTGTGTGGCCTGCAACCACAAGAAAATTTGTGGTGCCCACAACTAAAACAGGTGAGTGCAGAAGAGAACCCCAAGTTTGGATCAGACTGTAGTCCTAGTGAAACCCGTGCAAAGGACCAGTTAAGCCAGACCCCCAACCCAAAGAATTGTAAGATAATAAATACAAACTTTTAGAAGTCCCTGAACATTGTAACTTCTCATACAACAGGTAACTAATAGAGAGAAAAATTAAAAAAAAAAAAAAAAAAAAAAAAAAAAAAAAAAGAAAGGAAGGTTAAAAAAAAAAAAAAAAGTAACTGACCTGAAATGTAAGAGGAAAAAAGAAAGTCTTTAGTTAAAAAAATAATAATAATAACAATCCAGGCGCATGCCTTTAATCCCAGCACTTGGGAGGCAGAGGCAGGTGGATTTCTGAGTTCCAGGACAGCCAGAGCTACACAGAGAAACCCTGTCTCGAAATTCCAAAACAAAACAAAACAAAACAAAACAAAACAAAAAGACTGAGTACATTTATAATCCCTTAAAACTAAAAAGATGTATATGAACTAATGAGGAACATTTCTAAAGCAAGAAAGAAATCTAATATACCCGGTACTGAGCTTGGAAGCATATGGAGGGAGCTGTGTGTTAGAGAAAAGGGAGAGGCACTTGTGCTAGAAAGATGTGTGAGGGCAGGGTTTTAAGGTAGGCTACATGCTATACGTGAGATTCCCTTAAGGTGGGCCACATATCATGTGTGGAATTCCCTTTGGAGGTTGCAGGGCGCATTTTCATTGTAGCCAATGATTTGGGGACATCCATGGTATTTCCTCTGGGACCAAAACAGTGCTGAGACAGGAAACAGCTTCTCTTTCTATAGACAGTGTATTCTCCAGCACCTCCCCATGGCTGCTCATGACCCTCAAGGGGAAGGCCTGCTCTCAGCAAAAGTTCCAAAGTTCCCTCCTATAACCCAAACCACTTGTGCATAAGGCCTTTTCAGTTCAAATAGCTAAGTCACAATACTGACTTTAAGGGGCGGGGGGGGGGGGGGGGGGGGGAGGTTAGTGTATCAGTAGGATAGGTAGACTCTCCCTATGGGTAAAATCACTCAGGCAAAGAATATGCACATTAAATTTTGCTTACAATATTGTATCTTTAAACTTGACCAAAAGCTATATATATATATAAAATTTTGTTATATATACCAGGCACTTGTATTATTTCTTTGTAGGTTGAAAGAAATGCCCATCTCCTGTGAGCTAAGAATTATAAAAATTTTCCTTTTCCAGAAATATTATTATGGAGTAAGGAAGGACTGAGTGTGATTACCTAAGCTATTCTGTCAAATTCAGGAAGCTATGATGGAGAAACAATTTTGTCAGTAAAAGAGAAACATCCCTGACTACTAAGGTATGTAAGATTACACAAATGAATCCCTAAAATTCTAAGATTAGTTCTCATTCATTTTTTTTTAAAAGATATATTTATTGTTATATGTAAGTACACTGTAGCTGTCTTCAGATGCACCAGAAGAAGGTGTCAGATCCCATTATGGATGGTTGTGAGCCACCATGTGGTTGCTGGGATTTGAACTCAGGACCTTCAGAAGAGCAATCAGTGCTCTTAACCGCTGAGCCATCTCGCCAGCCCCAGTTCTCATTCATTTAAATATGCAAAAGTAGCAAGTAGGGCCTGAATAGATGGCTCCATGGTTAAGAGCTGTCTGCTCTTCCAGAGGACCTGGATTTAATTCCTAGTACCCTATTCTGGGACTTGCAGACACCAGGCACAGAATTGGTGCACAGACATACATGCAGCAAAATACATATACATATATATAAAATGACAAATAAATCCTTTTTGTTTTCAGAGTTTGCTACAATAGTTTACATTAATATAATATTTCGTCTATTCCCAGGTTCTTAAAACCTTTGTCAAGTTGATCTTATTTACCTCCTCCCTCCTTACTCCATCCTTTCCTTGCCCACCTCTGTAGCATCTTATAGTCCATGTTGACTTCAAATCTGTTATATAGCTCAAGTTGACCTTGAACCCCTGGTAATTTTCTTGTATCATCCTCTTAAGTGCTGAAATTGCACACATGAGCCATCACATCTGCCTCTGTGCTAATCTTAAAGGAGCTGGGTCTACACTGCTGACATTCTACACAATAACATTCACTTGCCTTTTGCTTAAAAATCACTGAAGACTCAAGCAAAGATGTTTCATTTAATTAATTCAAAGACTAAAAAAAGACTTTAAGTAAGGACTGTATACTATGTATCTCATAAATCTGAGGATACAACGATAAGTGTAAAAGATACATGCTGTCCTCAAAGATTTACAGTTTAGTAGGAGAAGTTGGTTAATAAACCACTATTAAACAGTGCAATGATTGAGGAAGTTTGTTAAAACTAATACATAATTAGATGATCTGGTTTGAGCCAGCATCATGAACACTGTTCCAAATGAAGGAGGAGGAGGAGAAGAAGAAGAGGAAGAAAAAGAAGAGGAAGAGGAAGAAGAAGAAAACTCACATATATTTATATCATAGAACCATCACTAGCCAGGGGTAGGTTTTACTCAGGCTGCTGGAAATGTTTCCTCCCCTGCAGTCATTCATGTGGGTATGTCCCCCATGCCTGGTTATGTTCTGGACCCAGCTAAAACCTCTAAGTATAAGATGCCATTGCTACATTCAGGGGGCAGTTGTCTCATTAGGAGGTAGGAAGGAAGATGGCAGATAAATAAAAACTGTAAGAGTTAAATTATAGTTCAAACAGGTAATGATTAATCAATGATATTCAAATTATCACCAGAAGGTATTATCAATATTGTTATACAAGACGTGTCAGGGCAATGAAACATTTCTGAAATGGGGGACTTATTCCAAGTAAGAAATAATATTATACACACACACACACACACACACACACACACACACACACACACACACGTTAACCCAGTCTCATCCTGCTTCCTGGCTTCTTGTAACTGTACTTAAGGAAAGATTCCCTCACTGATACTGCATACCACGGGAGGTTCTGAGACAGATTTTCTACTTCTGATAATGCTTAGACGTTAAGAACTGTCTGGGAGGGAGGGGAGGGGCTAAAAGGTGAAGATCCTTGCACAAGTTTGTAGGAATCTAATAAAAGAAGCACATAGGTACACAGATCAATACTGATAAAGGTTAGTCTCCATCTTCAGCGAGCATCAACTGCTAATAAAGGCAACTAGTAGACCTGGTATAGATGCTCTCTCTGTTTAACTAAATGTCGTTGTGTACCACACACACAACCTTGTGGAGTTCTAATTTCAGAGCATTGTTTTTTGTTTTGTTTTGTTTTGTTTTTTTCATTTTTCACTAACCTCACTTGCTAATGACCTTCTCTGGATGTAATTTTGCATATGGATGACTGTACTGAGCAGATAGTCAAGAATGTAGTATTCTGGTGGGTATGTTCAGGTAGGTAAGAAACCCTTTTCCTGCTGACAGTTTAAGCTGCTTCAACTTACTACAGGCTAGGAATTCCTCACCTTTGTGCAGTGAATATTCTATACAAACACTGACCATTTTAACCCTCAGGTTCATTAGGCATAACTTTGAGACATTGATATATTATGATGTTGTTTGGTTTAAGTCACTGGAAATGTCTTCTAATTTGTCCAAGACTCAATACTGACAATAAGAAGACTGAGAAGCAAGCTTACAATGGGTAGTTGTAACAAACTCTGCCTGTCCACCTTTGATAGCCCTGAAATGTAGGGTTCAAGCTTTGGAAGCAACCATGCATTTCTAAGGCTTGTGGAGTAGAAGATTGGGATAACCAAGAGAGATTAGCAGGGAAGAATGACACCAGAGAGGTGAAGTCATGGTTAAATTACACCCTGAGATGTAATTACATGAAAGATAGTAAATAGTGGCTATCCATCTCTCCTTAGAAATGAAAGAGAAGTGGGTTTAAACCTCAGCCTGAGGAATTAATGTAAGATAAAAGGATGCAACAGGGTGGCTTCCGTGCTCTCAAGGCACTTGGGTTTACAGCATAAGATGTTTGCTTGTGTATCCATCACAGTCGGCCTTGATTTAGAGCCATTGTGAATCTATCTGTCAAGTTCATTTATGTTCGTATCCAAGTACCTAGCATGGTGCCTCCTCACACAGAGCCAGCTCGTAAAGGATGCTGTGATTCTCCATTGGTGGCTTAAATAGTGATGACCAGGAGCAACCGTCCGATGTTCTCTGGAAGTTGTGTAACAAGTAGCTTTCTCACTTGGAAGGTCATAGGTCATGGAACCAGGATGTGTTCTGCTCTCATTTTTATGTCTCATCTCCACCCATGTCCTTCAGTTGTAAACTAAAAAAACCCCCGTATCGCCTGCCATGAGAGTAGTGACTTGCTGGATTTTCAAGAATAAAGTTGCACTGGTTATGTTTTCTTGGAGCGTAAATCTGAAAGCTACCCTTTCGTATAACTACATTCTATGGTAGAAGACTGTCATAAGTTATTAATTCATGATTATTCTTGATTACTCACTTGTAATTTTCTCACTTCTCTGTACTGTCATTTTATTCATTCCCTAATACACACCCTGCCTGAGTTAGACAAAGAACCAATTAGTGGGCTTTTTTTTTTTTTTAATGCTCTTTAAACTTTGTAAAAATGTTGAAGTAGGAAATGAAAAGAACAGAAGGCATTAACCCTTGCTACTTGTCTTATTAAGACTGAAAGGGCCATCAATTTGAAAAAGAGCAGCCGAGGGCAGGGGTGTACGGGAGGTCTTGGAAGGAGAAAGGAAAGATAGAGATGATGTAATTGTATTGTAATCTCAAAAGATAAAGGAAATAAGTTTTAAAATAATTGAAACATTGTTGACAAGCACTTTTTGTGGTTTCATTTTGTTTTGTGGTGGTTTTGGTTTTTTTGGGTTTTTAGGTTTTGGGGGTGGGGCTGGGGGGCTGAGAGAAATAATATGATGTTGGATAGGTAGGGAAAAGAATGTGACCAAAATATATTTTATGGGGGGGGGGGGGACCTTCTAATCTATGTATAATGCCACAAGTCTTAAAACCTACTCTATCAGTCAGGCATGAAACAGATTCACTTTAAGAATAACTGTGTTTAATGAGAGGATTATTTTGCAAAACTGGAGTTGTCATTGCACCCAGCAATGAGCTACAGTACAAAGTTGTTTCCATCTAGAGTTGGAAAGGTACAAAATAAATGACTGAGTAAGAGGTGAACCCTGGGCAAGGGGATTCTGACAGGTACCAAGGTCTCAGATAGAGGAACATAGAAACTGCATACAAAGGCCTAGCAGGGTTTGAGGGGTAGAGTGGGTAAATAATTCATTTCTCTTTTTTTGCCCCACCCTACGGTTTCTTGATGGTGAATCCCACTAGCTAAGCCAATTGGAGACAGGAAGATGGTAAAGGGGTGTTAGAGGGTCAAGGAGTATAAGATTATGTACCACACAGGGTGCAAATGCTTCCACTTAGAACAATTCAACAAGAGACCCTTTATAAATTTCTATTGATAGTAATGTGGACTGGGTGTGAGAAAGCCACAGGGACTGCTGGTGACTGGAATGAGCAACAGTGAGACTGTTAGCATCCTGCTTCCAAAGAGGCTTGGAGAGGAGCCTGTGCCTGTATGCTTTGAAGGAAGATTGAGGAAAAGAGGCCACTCTGAGTGGAGAACAGGTCTGGTGCAGAAACACAGCCAGCCTGAGGCAAGAGCTAGGGAAAGAGACCTCCTCCGCAGCCCTCCTCAAGCCCTCCAGGCTACCCCTACAACTTAAAATACTGAGGCCAGACAGTAAGGAAGTCCTGGTGAGGCGTCCTGGTGGGATGGGCTTTTAACTGTTAATAACCAAAGAAATTCGGAACAAAAGACTAGCAGAGGTGTTATTAACCTAGCAAAGCAAGGCCTCTAGGCTCTTTCTGCATAGCAGGTACCTCTCACAGAGACCACCTGCACCCTACCCTAACCCTCTCCAGTTCAGGGACTTCTCTTCCCAAGCTTCTCATTTCCTATATAAAAAACAAAACAACAACAACAACAACAACAAAAAATCCAAAAAACAAAAAACAGCCATTTTGGCCATGTGCTGTTGGTCTTAGTTCTCTGTGTGTACTCTTGGTTCTTCTTGGTCTCTTGCTTTTTTCTTTGTCCTCTTGGCTCTTTTCCCCTTCCCTTGTCCCCTTTCCTGTTTTGGCCCCAGTCAGTTCTGCTGGTCACATAGGATCTGGACTCTCTCTGATGCCCCCTGCAGTTCTCTCCCTCATATATACCATAAAAGGTCTCCTCAACCATACCTTGAAGTGGTCATGTCCTCATTTTTGTTCACTGACAAGAATAAGGAGAAGTCTGAAAAGAAATCAAAGCTATTTGGCATGGCTCTTTGTAACCAAGACACTCACTAATGCCTCTCTCCCCACCCTGCCCCACCCCCACCCCTTTCACCAAACTCTATTACCTTTCTTGCCAAGCAAGATGTTAGTTGCTTTCTATAGTCTCTTTTAATTCTGTGGCTTGTTTAAGACAGCGTTTCTCTGGGTAACAGAGCCCTGACCATCCTGGGTTCGATTTGTAGGCCAGGCTGACCTTAAACTGACAGAGATCTGCTGCCTCTGCCTCCTGAGTGCTGGGATTAAAAAAAAGATGTGAGCCACCATGCCTGGCCAATCCAGTGACTTCTAAGGAAGAACATCTTTCTCTTCCGTCAGCAACCACTCCAGCATCAGAGTGACCTTCTAGGACTTTTCTATTCTTTTAGAATGAAAACTAAATAAGAAGAAAGGACAAGGCTGCTAGGAGGGGTGGTGGAGGAGGAGGTTTACTGTAGATAAAGGGAGATTATAGCCTGAGGTGGGACTTACGGGAGAGTCCAGTGTAGTCATTGTTAGCATTCCTCCTAGGCCCCACCCCATAGTTACCTGGCAACAGCCAGGTATGCCTGACTCTAAAAGGGGCTGCTTGCCCCCTCCTCACTCTTCTCTCTTACCTTCTCATCCTCTTCCCCTTCTGTTCCTTCTTTCCCCATTCTCTCTCTCTCTCTCTCTCTCTCTCTCTCTCTCTCTCTCTCTCTCTCTCTCTCTGCTTTTATCTGTCTCTACCCCCTCAACTCCCCTCCCTATGCCCTAAACAAACTCTATTCTATACTATACTCATTGTGTGGCTGGTACCTCAGGGGGAAGGGATGCCTCAGCATGGGCTTGCAGAGGCACCACCTGCCCTCACACACCGTACCTCACTCCACCAAACATATCCCTGCCTGCCTTCTTTTCCTTTTTTATGAAACATAACAGTCATGACCCTGAGCTTGGCCACATGAGGAGAATGGAAAGGAGAGAAGAGCCAGATAAGTGAAGGGTAGAGAAAGAAGGCTGGGTAACCAAAATGGCAGAATTCTGTAGGGAAAGGCAGCTCAGAGAAGGGCAGTCCAGTCCTGGGCTAGAGACGTTTAGGGTAAGGAATAAGGTATGCCAGCCATACCCTGTAGCAGCAGGTAGGGACTGACAGATGCTGGGAGAACCTGCTGGCCAGGTCTGCTTTGAAATAGTAAATAGGGACCTGAGATTTGAGTCCTAAAACTTTTAAATAGAAAAACTTTTTAAAACCTGGGACTTCCCTAGAGCCCTAGTATATTCATATATTTAATATACTTTATATACAAAAGCATCATTTATTAGTATAAAAATGTAAATATTTGTTTATGACATTTCCTTAGTCTTATGTTAACTAAGAAGAACAATAATGGTACATTGGATTAACACAGAGGTTTGAAATCGTGCACTGACACAGGAGCCACAAGCCCGGGTCTTCCTGAGAGCCAATGTGAGGGCCACGGTAGAAGCGATGGGGGAAGCAAGCTTTTATTTTTCCGGCCTATAACATCTCAGCAATGCCTTCTTTTTATAATTAAAATCTAATGACTAGACTCTACAAGATGTAATTGCAGTTATCCTTTTCCAGTCACCTGTTCAGGAACTATCTCATCCCTGTGAAAATCCGGGCTTTACGCCTCAGTTAGCCAGTTTAGCCCAGGAAATGAAGGCTCTTGTTAAAAACATAGAGATTTAGGAAGCCAGGGCATGATTAACCATGTGGCATTTTGCCAAATGAGCAGTTACCAACTAAGGCCAGGAAATCAAGTGCTGATTACTGACCACCAGGATTGCAGAGTGGCTTCAGAGCTGATCCTAACCTCTATTGTGAGGGACCAGAAAACACCTAACTTATGCTGCTTTTTTAAAAAAAAAGTATAAGTCTAATCAAAATTTATTAATCAGTCTGTTAACCAGGAAAGGAGATACCCGTAAAAATTAGCTATTTTAAAAGTTATCGGACAGAAAATCCCTCAGATGTTCTCTATGAAACATAAAATTAAACCTTGAAGCTTACTCAGGGGGGTTCTAATGGTTAATGTTTAGCGTTTTGTTTGTTTGTTTGAAGTGTCAAAAGATACACATTCACCTACTTAATATATTTTCGAGTGTCACGTACCAGGAACTGTTCTAACCATTGGCCTCTCCAGTGTCTGTGGGCTATGCCAGAAAGACTGTTGAGCAGAATTGCTCTACCAGTTCTGAATGTGTTTGTGCTCAAGTACCAGACAGAAGACAAAGCTTACTTCGGTTTGAACTTTCTCTTTTATTTCTGCTCAAATTGTAGAAGTCTCACAAGCAGTGTGACCACGAGGGACCACCTATCTGAGGGCTCCTGGCCCCTCCTTTGTTCTCATCCGTTTCTGCTAAGGAGAGTAGTGAGGAAAGAAAGAACAGGAAGACTGGGAGGGGGGGGGGCGGGGGCGGGGCAGGGTTGGGGTAAGGGTTATAAGTCAAGTTCAGTCTGGGGAATTCCGAGTCAGACAACCAGGTGGAGAGATGACTTTCACTGAGTGTGTCCTGAAAGTAGTTAGAGGAACAAAACTAGATCTGAGGACAAAAGTCCAAGATGAAGAAGGCTGTTAATGGGCAGTAAGGTAGGAGGGACCTAAACCAAGAGCCAAGGGGACAGGCATCCTGACTGAGAGCATGTTCCGTCTGTATGTATCAGGGGTGTGCAGGGTAGTGAGTGAGGAAGAAGGCTGGAGGTGTGGTGGCCTCGCTAAAGAGCAGGGAAGAGTCTTCAGGTGGGGGTTGGGGACCGACAACAATCAGCGTGGGGACGGACAGGGTGAAATAGCCTGTAGGCAAACTTAGTGGTTCAGGCCTGTGGCTTTCCAAACTTCTATAGCAGGAGCTCAGGGCATAGGATTAGAGACAAAGCTGGAGGACTTGGGGGACTTACATCAGTGATAGCCTTAGGATGAGGGGATGGGCACCCTCAATAACCAGGTACAAGGAGCTGGTTAGGATCCAAGGTGGGCATGGAGAACATGGGGTGTTTCAGCTCTCTTTTCCTCACGGACCCACTATCCTTTGGGGTCCCTCACCTTACATGCAGGGTGGTAAATGAACCATGCAAGAAAGAGCAGACGATCGAATTTGCAGTCCTCCACTATACACATGCTGCCAGAACATTCGATCATCAATAGGAGGAAAGGACCTCGGCCTTGTGAAGGTTCTGTGCCCCAGTGTAGGGGAATGCCAGGGCCAATAAGTGGGAGAGGGTGGGGTGGCAGGCATGGGGAGTGGGGAGGCAAAAGGTGTTTGTTCTTGTTGTTTTTGTTTGTTTGTTTGTTTTTTGGAGGGGAACCTGGGAAAGGGAAAATTTACATGTAAATAAAGAAAATATCTAATAAAAAAAAAGAAAGGTAAATAAATAAAATAACCAATAAAAAAAAAAAGAAAAGAAAAAGAAAGAGCAGACAAGGAACAATGGGAGCCTTAGCCGTGGAGTCAGCCTACCTCCAGCTTCTAGAAAAGCACTTTTGTAAAGAATGTCAGTAAACCTAAATTTAGTTAAACTGACATGTTCACTCTGGGTTTTACATTTTCTCTCTTATTCTGGTGTTCTCAGGAGCTCAGCTCTCCAAATCCCCTCTCTCCTAGGAGACTATTAATTGAAAAGGAAGGCAGCTGTAGCTAAGTGCTCGCCCTGTGAGCATGAGGCCCCAGGTTCACCTCCCAGCAATGCTTAAAGCAATATCAAAAGGACAGCTTAAGATCCTTCAAGGAGCCCTCTCTGACTATGGTTCCAACTGTGTGGGAACTGACAGAGAACCTACTGCTCCCCTATGCAGGTTAGTTACTCGTGCAGCTTTCCAGAATTGGGTCTGGCCCAAGGACTCTCACACCTTTGCAGCAAAGGAATTCAGATAGCACCGGGACTAGGGGAGTTAGGACTGACTGAAGACCGGCTGGCTGCAGGATCTATTTATGGGTAGTGATCAGAGCCTGGGAAGAGAAGGGGGGGTGGGGGGTGGTGGTTGGAGAACAGCGAGAGGCTAAAGGTGAAATTTTCTAAGTGGAAGAAACACTGCTGTGTGCCAACTGAATTGATGACCTGGAAATGACAGCTCCTTTGTTTCTCAGCACCTTCACCGGAGAAAATAAATTGAATGTCCCCAGAAAAGAGGGTAGTTTCCCAATTCTAGACTCTTCACATTGGAAGGTTGCCTCCTGGTCACCTTGTTCATGTTGTAACCACTTCCCAAACTGCCTCCACTGTTGGATATTTTGGCTTCTTCTTAAACACCCAAGAGATGGATGCTCATTACTTAATGAATCAGCTCATTACTTTTTGGACAAGGCTTGTTTTCAGGCAATTGTCCTTGACAGGACATTGTCATTTCCTTCCCTACAGCTTTTGTTCACTGATGTCAGTTTTATCCTCTGCTGTCTGGTGAGAAAATAATTTCGTTTTCTCAAATGAGTGACCTTTCATGTTTCAGCACTCTGTGGGTGGCCACGGATGCTTCCCTTTTTGGAGATCGTACGCCCTCAGCTCTTCAACCACTACTGGTTATCATCTCTTACTTGGTCAGACAAACATGAAACATCCAGACGCAGGACACAGTATTCTGATCGGAGCCTGAGTAGCATGTAGAACAATAGGGCACTCCCCACAGCTGGACAATGGAGTCCAGCTGGAGCCGGACACTGAGGCTGCAAACCACAGCCCACACTGCATTCTCCTCTTCAGCCCACGAGGTTATAACCCCATCTTTTGGGATGTCAGTGTATTACTACTTAGCTCTGTTCTCTTCTTATAGTTTCTCCATCATGAAGACCCAATGAACTCTGTCCTGAACTTTCTTTTGTATATTTGGGATATGTCCTGTCTCTTTCTGACACTGGGAACACTTTTCATTACCAAGTATGTTGGCTATTACTTTTACTTCTACTGAGGATTTAGTGTAGTCTGGCTATATTCATTGAGTCATTATCACGTTCTAGTAGGTGTATGGTGTGTTAAGGCGCAGGGAGGCCACACAGATGAATAAGGGATGATTCTTCTCCCCAGGCAATTTTCCAGCTGCAGAGAGAAAGCACCTTTATAGCCACGGTGTGCTATGAGAAGAGCTATACCACTTATGCATTACTCGGGAGAAGAAAGATCTTGGCCCAAATTAGAAGTTAGAAAAAGGTTCTCAGAACGAAGTGCCATAAGCTGTAAGTGAAGCTGAGAAGCTACTGGGAAGATTCTGAGAACACAGAGAGGCTGGAAGGGCTGGCCTGTGAGAAGCCATTGGCTATTCGGCATCAAGTTCAAGAAGGTGGGGAGAAACTGAAAGCTTTGTTTTTGATGAAGACTCAGCTCTGGCAGGATTGGGGAGCAGTGGGTTGTTTTTAAAGAGTGTGTGTGTGTGTGTGTGTGTCTGTGTGTGTGTGTGTCTGTGTGTCTGTGTGTCTGTGTGCCTATGCACATATGCGTGCACACATAGTTAGCAGATTTCTGTTCATCACTTTGGCCTCTAAACAAATTATACTCTGGCAACTCTGAGCATGGGTAGTTTTGTAAGGAGTGCTTGTGAGCCTAATATAATGTTCAAGAAAGAGATATTGAGGTCCTTAACTGAAACAATGGTAGTGGAACAGGACAGATTAAAACTTATTCACTAGAGAGAGAGAGAGAGAGAGAGAGAGAGAGAGAGAGCGCTAAAAATAACAGCAAACAATTTTAATAACAAAAGGCAAAATTAACTCTGAGAGGGGACACATGGAGATTGAATAGAGATGTTTGAAGAACTGTGAGTTCAACTTTGGCCACATGGAATTTAAATTGCATACTGAACAACCAAGCATGATTTGCAACATGCAATGAATTTATGCAAGTGGATGTCACTGGGAAAACTAAACTAATAATGAGGATGTTCACTTTCTCAGTGAGAGTGAGACATTCATGACAATGTTGAGCCAGAGTTAAGAGAATTCATAAAGAAATAGCTATGGGCCCAGTGTATGACCATGAGGTACAACGATGCTTAAGGCAAGTTTATAAACAAGTTCAGCATGGTTTTTGGTTTTTATTTTTGTTTTTGTTTTTTGTTTTTTTGTTTTATTGACATAGCTAAATTTGACTTTATGCTTGATAACACAAAAAAATCAGAATTTTTCAGCTAAAGCCGATCTTTAGAATCTGTTAAATTGTGCGTTCTGACCTCAGAGTGATTACGTTTTCACACAGCAGCATGCCACTAAGACTGTCAGTTTTCTCCTTTGAATAGGTACATGTGCTTGAATTCCTTCTTGACTTCATTCTCTTCTGAACATCAAGGTCAATGCTAAATCCTAACAATTACTCTGGGACTATTTATTATATCTGTTTTTTTTCTCTTTATATTATATGCCTGGCTCTAGTAGATAATTGAGTATTGAATTTTGAACTCATTGTCTCATGTATGCTAGCCACATTCTCAGCTTCGCCCTTTAGTGCCTGACATCAGTTGCAAAAGCGGCTCCCTTTAGAGTGTCTGTCTTAGTGCTCGGTTGCTATGAAGAGACACCGTGACCAAGGCAACTCTTATGAAAGAAAGCTTTCAGTTGTGGGCTTGCTTGTAGTTCCAGGGGTTTAGTCCATTATCATCATGAAAGGGAGCATGGTGGTATGCAGGCAGGTGCTGGAGCAGTAACTGAGAGTTACAATCCTGGGCTGGGCACGGAATTTTTGAAACCTCAAAGCCCACCACCAGTGACACTTCCTCTGACAAGGTCACATCTACTAATCTTTCTAATGCTTTCCAAATGGTTCTATTCCCTGGTGACTAAGCATTCAAATATATGAATCTATAGGGGCTATTCTTATTCAAAATACCACAGAGTCTGTGAAGCAAGTTCACAGGAGAGAAGTGTTCTTGGTGGAAGGAAATTTCTAGAATGAGAAGTTCATCATTTCACTGATGAAAGATAAAAGCAGATAGCTTCCTTCGGTTCTTCAGTGGGGAGAGCTTTAGAGATCCTATCGCCATCATTTTCTTTTTCCTTTTCTTTAAGATTTACTTATTTTTGTTTATATTAGTACACTGTAGCTGTCTTCAGACACACACTAGAGGAGTGCATCGGATCCTGTTACAGATGGTTGTGAGCCACCATGTGGTTGCTGGGAATTGAACTTGGGACTTCTGGAAGAGCAGTTAGTGCTCTTATCTGCTGAGTCATCTCCCCAGCCCCCTTCACCACCATCATTTTCAACAGAAAGATCCAAGTTGGCAATAAAATCACAGGGATGTGAAGAATGGATAGGAGATGAGCTGATGGACACACATTAGCTTCCTCCTTACCAGATACTTGACTAGAAAGGGGGCAACGATGTGATCAGTAACTAGAGGTGTTTGAGAACAAGATGGGGAGGGAGGAGGCAAAAGGCAATTTGGGTTTTTTTGCATAAAGAACGTTTTGAGTATAGTTATGGGTTATATGTGGTAAGCTAACAAAGTGGGTGGAGGGGATTGCTGCTATGTGGCAAGAGGCAGTAAGTCACAGAGAGCGGTGATGAGATCAGAACAGGTGAGAGTCTGAATAAGATGAGAAGATGTGTCCCCATGAATGGAGAAGAGAAAGCTAACGAGGAGAGGTTAGCTTACTCTCAGCCCACTTACTGCTCTAATAAACTAGAAGGAGGACTTCTAGTCAGTGTGAAGTCTGTGGATCAAAGCTAACGATCTTGAAGGAAATGACGAATGCCATCAGAGTTCCTGGTGGGAAAGGAAACAGGTGCTTGTAGAGGATAAACAAGGATTGCTGAAAACTCTCAATTACCATAGGTGGAGAAAACAAGATATTCCATGACAAAACAAAATTTACACAATATCTTTACACAAATCCAGCCCTACAAAGGATAATAGATGGAAAATATCAACATAAGGAGCAAAACTACACCCTAGAAGAAGCAAGAAGGTAATCTTTCAACAAATCCACACAAACCTAATTCCACCTCTTACAACAAAAACAACCAGGAAGTGACAATTACCTTTTCTTAATATCTTAATATGAAAATTAATATTACCAACATATCCTAAGCAATTGAAATCCAAAAATATGAGGAATTAGAAATTTGTTGATTGTCATCCAATGGTCTCTCTAATTTGGTAATTGGAGAAATAGGTCCAATATTGTACAATCTATATATACTTTCAGCTTGTTTGTGACAGTGTCTTGCTGGGTACAACATAAGGGTCTTGAAATCTTGCTTCTCCTATCTCAGCCTCTCTATTAGTAGTATTGTTTATTTCATGTTTTTACACTATACTATGGTTTTCAGAACAGCTTATATATTTCAAAAGTATTTATATACCAAGGGAGACATAGACAATTAACTTGGGAGGTGGCTTGTTGGAAAGAGAACAACAAAGAGTGAGACTGAATGCTTTGCTTGACATTTGTATCAAGCTCTTGTATCAAGTTTGAAGAAGAGGACTTTACAAGTTACTCTTTCTCTGAGATGAATGCTTTTCCAAATTATCACAGCAAATGAACCAGAGTCTTACCAACACCTAATGTCTGTGCCACCCTCCAAGCAGAACTATTGTTCATTGAAACAGTTGGTGAATGGCTTTATGGATAGACTATCTTAATACACACACCATTTCTTAAATGAATGTAACCTGTTCTCTGTGGCCTGAGAATAAAGTCACTCACTCAAATAGTTGTGACCATAGCAGGAAGTCTGTGTCCAAAAATCTTCCTACAATTCATTCCTTGGTGCAACAAAACTGTCAACTCTCAGCTTAGCTACAGTGGAGGTAAAATTCTTCGGTGATTTGAGGGTCATTGAAGTACAGCCTTATTACAATGAAATCTAATGTTTAAAAATTGTTCTTATTTTGGGCTTGTACCACATAAAGAGCCAAGATTTTAAACTCTACTAAATACAAAACAAACAAACAAAAAGACTTTACATATTTATGTTCATTTAAGAAAATACTAGTAGTGATGTATTATTTTGAAATATACAGTTAATATGTTTGGAGTTATTTGAAATTTATACTGAGAAAAGCGTATG
This sequence comes from Montemys delectorum, assembly GCA_019843815.1. Classification (NCBI taxonomy): domain Eukaryota; kingdom Metazoa; phylum Chordata; class Mammalia; order Rodentia; family Muridae; genus Montemys; species Montemys delectorum. The sequence goes on along the minus strand of JADRCD010208159.1, from coordinate 15,257 downwards.
TATTTTTAGTATTGCTGTAGACAAGCATCTACATAACACTGTTAAATTGATTGTTTTATATCAAACAACTTTTATAATACTCATTTTTATTGTTATAATATTTTATAAATTTTAAGGAATATGACCAAAAAAGATATTGTAGGTATTGAAGAGGGGGTCATTTGCCTCATGTACTTCTAGGGGCTCTCCCCTTCCCTACCTACCCAATTTTAAGTTATTTCTCAAAACACAGAAATCAAATATAACAATAAATTAATTTTGTTTTCTTGGATATTTAAAAAAAACAAACAAACAAGGGTTGCTGAATAGCCCAAAGCCCCAGCTGAGGCTGGAGGATAGGAATTTTAGTAACATGAGCACGCTTGCAGACTGGACTTAAGTGCAATTTGTGGTACCCCTTGGCTTCATGTACTTGAGAAACATCTTATGTATATAGTACATTTGCTACAGGGCCATACTTTCTCAGGGGTAGCAAACAGTATGACTAACACCACAAACCTAGAGACAGTGAATGTGTCATTGTCCTTGTTTTATTTTTTAAAGATTTATTTATTTATTTTATGTATGTGAGTGTGAGTACACTGTAGCTGTACAGGTGGTTGTGAGCCTTCAGGTGGTTGCTGGGAATTGAATTTTAGGACCTCTGCTCACTCCGGTCGGCCCCGCTCATTCAGTCCCTGCTCACTCTGGCCCAAAGATTTTATTTATTATTATACATAAGTACACTGTAGCTGACTTCAGATGCACCAGAAGAGGGCATCAGATCTCATTACAGGTGGTTGTGTGCCACCATGTGGTTATTGGGATTTGAACTCAGCACTCAGGAAGAGTGCTCTTACCTGCTGAGCCATCTCTCCAGCCCAATTGTCCTTGTTAAGATGCTAATATTCTGGAGACCTGAACAGACTTTTCTGCCATCTTTTACACATCCCCACAGCTTTAGCAATACAAGCAGGATAGTGCTGGGTTCAGGAAGACTCCAAGATTCAGTTGGCAGAGATGCTAAGTCTGGTGTAGAAATCCATTAGCCATGTTTCAGGATCATCCAAAACTTATGGCAAAAGTAGCATCCGAAGCCAGGACTATAAATATGTGAGATGCAAATGAGAAAGAGACAAGAGGAAGCAGTAAGAATTTAAACAAAGGCGTTGAGGAAAGAGAAAAACAAAGGAAGAAACACTATATCAAAGCACTACAGAAAAAGAGAGGAGAGGAAAGGAGAAGTGTAATTCACAGAAACATAAGAAAGAGAAGCATTAAAACAAAATGAAGAACAAAGCTAGACTGAAGGGAGAGGGGGCGTGGCTCAGCAGTAAAACTCCTAGGACACTCCATGTTCTAGGCTCAATTGCCAGGGTTAAAGGAAAACATAAAAGGCAAAGGGAGATCTCAATACAGAAGAACGCCTGGGAACTAGAGCTTTCTCATTTACCCTCTGCCCTGAGCAAACCCCGGCACTATTACTATTGTTATTATTGTTGTTGTTATCTCCTTTCCAGTGAGCTTTATTGAGATTTACTCCATTGTCTTTAATACATCTCTCTTAAGATTTATATATACTAATATACATTCCCTCATGCTATTTCTTTTAATTAAATTCTGGTGTGAAGGTTTATACTGCTTGTCAAGTTGACAGGCTACAGAGTTACTTAGAAAATGAACTCTGGATATGTCTTTGAGAGATTTGCTAGATTCGGTTAACTGAGGTGGAAAGGCCCGCTCTAACTGATAGACTAAATAAAAAGAAGAAAGTGAGCTACGCACCATTGTACTTCCCTGTTGGCTTCCTGATGGTTCATACAATGTGACCAATGCCTCTGTGACTTCCCTGCCCTGGTGGACAGTAACCTGAAATTTTGTCAGAGTATTTTTGTCACAATAAAAAGAAGAGCAGTAATACACCTGAGGTCTCCAACTATGATTTGAGCCCCAGAGCATCCCAGGTCTCATGATCACTAGACCTCAGCATATGGCTACTGATTTGTGGCTATAAAAGGATACAAAGCAAAGTTAGCAAAGGGCGGGGGTCAGTGGGTAAAGTCACAGTGTTATCTCAAACCAGGGACAAAGGGCATTTCTCTCCTTCCACTCACCCTTTCCCTTCCCATCACCTCATATGGCTCAAGGTTAGGACTATTCTGGACTCTCCCAAATGTCTCTGCCTCTGGCTACATCTCCCTTTTATCTACAGGAAACTTTCCCCACCATACATAGAATCAATCGTATCCTTTCCTTTCCTTCCTTTCCTTTTTATTTCTTCTTTTCATTCACACAGGACCAAGAGTTCCTAGATGCCTCCCAACAGAATCTCAGGGTATATTTAAATCTTACTGCCACACACAATGTATCTACCAGGCATGTTCACTAGAGAATCAATGTCTAAGCTACTCATCAGGGGCTGGTCACAGAGGCATTCTCTACCTACCACACACTGAATTCTAAGCAGCCAGAAGGAACTCCGGTATTCTTCATAAAATATGTTTTTTTTTATTTCTCTGGTACTTAATTTTTATTAGTATATACAAATTGTATATAAAAGTTTTATTATGATATGGCCATATATGGACATAAGTTTTGATCATATTAACCACACCTTCCCATCTCTTGTCATCCTCCCATTCCCGCTGAGCTGATTCCATTCCTTTTCCTTATTTCCCTTCTACTTTCATGACTTTTTAAAAAATGACCAAATGAGTTTCACCATGGTCACAGACAGGAACATGGCGCGGAAGGTTGTTTATAATAGTACGGGTACCTTGCCAGCGGTGATACCACTAACAAAAATATCTCTTCCTTCCTGAAACTACTCATCACTATTAGGGGTGGCTGGGGTCTCATGACCCCAGACTCCATGTCATGACCTTTTATTGGTAAATCTTATCTTGTGTTCTTCCTGTGCAAGTAATCACTGGTGTGGTTTCAAGAGTCAATATGCATACCATGCGCAGGAGTCAGGGTTGTGGGGGTGCCTCCTGTACCTTCTGGCTCCTGTACTTTTCTTTCCCATTTGCCTGGGATGGTCCCTGAAACTTAAAGGAAGAGATAGGGGTGCCTCGTTTCTGTCTTAGCATCAAACCATCCATTTGACCAACTTTGACTTTCTGCCATTACCATTGCCTCATACAAAAAGAAGCTTCTCGGGCCGGGCGGTGGTGGCGCACGTCTTTAATCCCAGCACTTGGGAGGCAGGGGAGGCAGAGGCAGGTGGATTTCTGAGTTGGAGGCCAGCCTGGTCTACAGAGTGAGCTCCAGGATAGCCAGGGCTATACAGAGAAACCCTGTCTCGAAAAAACAAACAAACAAACAAACAAAAACCCAAACAAACAAACAAACAAACAAAAAAAGAAAGAAAGAAAGAAAGTATTTGGTTACCTCCATAACAGATCTGGTACTGTTGTATCTATGGGCACATGTGCCTGGCCAGTTGATAGTTTTGCACACAGGATCCACAGCTGAGAAGGATTCAATACTTATTTTCTCCTAGTACCTGCTAGTGCTGTGTGAGTTAGTCAGCAGAGAGGAAAGTTCCAGCCTAGATCCAACTTAGTTTCTCCACTGACCTCTATGTCATAAAACATAATATTCTTAGTAGCAAGGTCTTATAGTCTAGTTCTGATGTGGAAGCAATAGCAATGGCAATTGCTTGGATTATTCTGGGGTCTTCAGGAGCCTCTCTAACTAATAATTCGTAGAAAGATATCCCATTCCCGGTACTGAGATGTTCATTAATAACCTGTGGCTTCTGGGAGAAGCTTTGTTCAACCATGTAAGGTACTTCCATTAAATTTTTCATTTAATTTTACTTTAAGAATTAGCTTACACAGCATCAGGTTTCCCTATAGCATTATTTTTTGGGGGAGGTTGCCTATTCCCTCTTCCCACTCTGTTCCTCACCCCACTTAAACCTTTTCACTCCAAGAATTTTCCTTTCCACTTTTGTGTCACATTCATCCTTGCCATTAAAACCTCTCCTTCCCTTTCTCATGATTCCTCTGTAGTTTACTGGAACATCTGTTAGCTCAGTTAACTCAGTAAGAAGCTAGGATCCACTTAAGAAAGAGGACATGCACCTGGGAGATCTGCTCTTTTCTGAGGGAAGACAGAGGGAGCTGGGGTGAGGAGAGGAGAGAGGAGATGGAGGGGAGGGAGGAGAGAGGGAGGAAGGAGGGACAAGTACAGTAGGGATGTAACATATGAGAGAAGAATCCTAGACTCAGTTCCCCAAGACCCATTCTACCACCTGCCCCACACCTCACCAGCTGCCCAGTGGCTGGGCCCCTGACTGCAATTCCTGCAGATTTCAACTACTCACATGCAGACCACACCAGTCAAAAGAACGCACTCCAGGTATTCAGGTGCATGCCATGCTAGTCAGAAGAACAGCGGCTCTCTGCTACACCAAAAGCCAAGCTAGTAGTTATCAGATGCCGAGCCCACCAAGCCCACAACCTGGTCAGAGACTCTCTAGTGGTCAAACAAGCTACCAGAATTCCAGGCCACAAAGACTAGAAGACCAAAGAAGAAACAGAAACAAGGAACAAAAACAGCCCTCCAACAAAAACAAACTCAGATATTAGCACCTAGAACTATAATCATCCCAAACCCAGATGGCTAAATGCCAGTATATAAACACATTCAACAACAACCAGGACAATATGGCACCTCCAGAGCCAAGCTGTCCTATGACAGCAAGACCTGAATAGTTCCATGAAGCTGAAGCACAAGAAAATGACCTTAAAATAACATTATGAAGATGATAGAGGTCCCAAAGGAAGACTTTTTTTTTAATTCCTTAAAGAAATAAAGAAAACAAAGAAATTGGAGGAAATCAATACATCTCTTAAAGAGAAAGCCAAGAAAAAAAATCAAACAACAACAACAACAACAAAAACAGGTGAAGGAAACTGTTCACAATCTAAAAAGAAAAATAGAAGCAATTAAGAAAACACAAACTGAGGGAGTTCTAGAATTGGAAAATCTAGATGAGCAAACAGAACTATAGATGCAAGCATCGCCAACAGAATTCAAGAGATGAAAGAAAGAATCTCAGAAGTTAAAGATACCATATTAAAAATAGATTCATTGGTCAAAGAAAATGTTAAATCTAAAAAAAAAAAAAAAAAAAAAAAAACCTAACACAGAACATCCAGGAAATCTGGGACACTATGAAAAGACCAATCCAAAGAATAATAGGAATGGAACAAGGACAAGAATCTTAGCTCAAGAACCTAGAAAACATTTTCAACAAAGTCATAGAAGAAAAATCTCTGAACTTAAAGAATAACACAGAAATTTACAGGACTCCAAATATATTGGACCAGAAAAGGCTACGCTACTTAATAATGAAAACACTAAACACAGAGAAAGAGGAAAGAATATTAAAGGTTGAAAGGGGGAAAGGCCAAGTAACATATAAAAGCAGACCTATTAGAATTATACTAGACTTCTCAACAGAGACTCTGAAAGCCTGAACAGATGTCTTACAGATTCTAAAAGACCACAGATGCTAGCCGAGACTACTGCACCCAGTAAAACCTTCAATCACCATAGATGGTGTCTTAGTCAGGGTTCTCTAGAGTCACAGAACTTATGGTAGTCTCTATGTAGTAAAGGGATTTATTGATGACTTACAGTTTGTAGTCCAACTCCCAACAATCAACTCCCAACAACAGTCACGGCAGCAGCTGTGAATGGAAGTCCAAGGATCCAGCAATTGCTCAGTCCCACAAGGCAAGCAGGCAAAGCAGAGAGCGCCTTCCTTCTTCCAATGTCCTTATATAGGTCTCCAGCAAAAAGTGTGGCCCAGGTTAAAGGTGTGTGCCACCACACCTTTAACCCCAGATGACCTTGAACTCATAGAGCTTTCTATGTTAATCCTATGGGATTCGTAGCCACTATTCCTCAAGGTCTCCATGCCAAGATTCAGGTCAGAAACTTGTATCTCTCAGTCGCCAGATTAGGGCCACAGGTGAGCCTATTTCTGGATTGTAGTTCATTTCAGATGTAGTCAAGTTGACAACCAGGAATAGCCACTACAGATGGCAAAAAACAAGATATTCTAATACAAAGTCAAATTTAAACAATATCTATCAATAAGCCCAGACCTACAGAAAGTATTAGAAGGAAAACTCTAACTCAAGGAGGTTAACTATATCCATGAAAACACAGACAATAAATAATCTCACAACAGCAAAACTCTAAGAAGGGAAATACACACACACACACACACACACACACACACACACACACACACACACAGAGATCACCACCACCACTAACATCATCAACAATAACAACTACAAAAAAACAACATTAGAAATTAGCAACTACTGGTCATTTATATCTCTCAATGTCAATGAACTGAATTCTCCAATTAAAAGGCACAGGCTAACAGAATGGATAGAAAAGCAGGATCCATCCTCTTGCTGCAAATAGGAAACAAACTTCAATATAAAAGATAGGCATTACCTCAGGGTAAAGGGCTAGAAAAAGATTTTCCAAGCAAATGGACCCAAGAAGCAAGTTTGTATAGCTATTCTAACATCTAGCAAAAATAGACTAAAAGTCAAAATTAATCAAAAGAGACAGCCAAGTACATTTCACACTCAACAAAGAAAAATCCACCAAGATGATATTTCAGTTCTTAACATCTATTGCCTCAAATGCAAGGCACACACATTTGTAAAATAAACATTACTAAAACTTAAATCATACATTGAACCTCACACATGGGGAGCGTGTAATAACCCTCTCTCACCAATGGACAGGACATCCAAACAAAAACTAAACAGAGGAATAATGGAGCTAACAGATGTTATGAATTAAATGGATCTAACAGATGGATAGCTATAGAACTTTCCACCCAAACACAGTAACCTTTTTCTCAGCATCTCATGGACCATTCTCAAGAATTGAGCATATACTCAGACACAAAGCAAGTTTCAACAGATACAAGAAAACTGAAATAACCCCCTGTATCCTATCAGATTACCATGGATTAAAGCTGATTATTAGCAACAGAAACAATAGAGAGCCTACAAACTCATGGAAACTGAACAACTCCCTACTTAATGAGAGAAATTAAAGACTTTCTAGAATTCAATGAAAATGAGGGCAAATATACTCAAACTTATGGGATACTATGAAAGTGGTGGGAAGAGGAACATTTATAGCAGTAGGCACTTTCATAAAGAAATTAGGGAGCTCTCATACTAACAACTTAACATCACATCTGAAAACTCTGTAACAAAAAGAAGCAAACACACCCCAGAGGAGTAGACAAGCAGGAAATAATGCAACTCAGGACTGAAATCAATAAATAGAAAGAAAGAGGGGCTGGCGAGATGGCTCAGCGGGTAAGAGCACTAACTGCTCTTCTGAAGGTCCTGAGTTCAGATCCTAGCAACCACATGGTGGCTCACAACCACCCGTAATGAGATCTGACGCCCTCTTCTGGTGCGTCTGAAGACAGCTACAGCGTATTACACCAGAGCAAGTGGGGCGTCTTGAGTTCAATTCCCAGCAGCCACATGATGGCTCACAGCCACCTGCACAGCTACAGTGTACTCATACACATAAAGTAAATTAAAAAAAAAAAAAGAAAGAAAGAAAGAGAAAATACAAAGAATCAATGAAACAAAAAAGAGTTGGTTCTTTAAAAAAAAAAAAAAAAAACCAACAAGATAAACAACCCTTTATCCAAACTAACTAAAAGGCAGACAGAGAATATCCAAATTGCAAAATCAGAAATGAAAAGGGGGACATAGCAACAGACACAAGGAAGTCCAAAGGATCACTAGGCTATCCTTCAAAAACCTGTTCTCCACAAAATTGGAAAATCTAAAAGAAATGAACAATTTTTTTTAACAGATACTACTTACCAAAGTTAAATCAAGATCAGATAATCAATTTAAATAGACCTATAGCCCCTATAGAAGTAGTGATTAAAACTCACCCAACTCAAAAAGCCCAGGGCCAAACTCTTTTATTGCAGAATTTTACCAGACTGTCAAAGAAGAGCTAATGCCAATATGCGTCAAGTTATTCCACAAAATAGAAACAGAATTAACATTGCCAAAATAATTTTATAAAACCATATTCACCCTAATAACCAAACTACGCAAAGATTTAACAAAGAAAGAGAATTGCAGACCAATTTCCCCCATTAACATTGATGCAAAATACTCAATAAAATACTTGCAAACTGGATCCCAAAAATATGTCAAAAAGATCACCTACAATCATCAAATATGGTTCAACACATGAAAATCTGTCAATGTAATCCACCACATAAACAGACTTAAAAAACAAAATCTTCTTGATCATCTCATTAGATGCTGTAAAGCCTTTGACAAAATCTAACACCCCTTCATGATAGAAGCCGTGGAGAGATTAGGGATACAAGCAACATACCTCAGCTTGCCAGGACTCACGGGAACTGGCAGAGATCAGGGAGCCTGTACGGTCTGACCTAGGTCCCCATCATGTATGTATGACTGAGTAGCTTTGTGTTCTTGTGGAGCTCCTAACAGCGGGAGCAAGGACTGTTCCTGACCCTTTTGCCTACTTGTGAAACCTCGTACTGTGTTGCCTTGTCCAGCCTTGATAGGATGGTCTGTGTCTGGTCTTAGTGTAGCTTGTTACGCTGTGTTTGTTTAATGTCCCTGGGAAGCCTGTTTTTCTTTAAGAGGGGGGGGGTTGTAGATCTGGGGAGAGAGGATGCACACAGATGGCAGGGGACTGGGCAGGAGGAGGGAGTTAGGCCCCTGGGAGAGGAGAGAAAGGAGGGAAAATTGTAGTTAGGAGGTAATATAAGAGAGAACAAAAAGAAAGATTGATAGAAATGTAATAATGAAATCGATTCAAACTGAAATGAAAAAGAGGAAAGGAAAAAAGAACTGTTTATGGAAGCATGTATAGTTTTTAAAAGTCAAAAAAGAAAAGAAAGAACCATGCTATCTTTGTCTTTCCCATTTAATATAACACTTTTCAGTTCCATCTATCGTCCTTCAAATTTTCAAATCTCATCTTTCCCTACCTCTGAATACAATCCCAGTTATCACCTGTACCACATTTTCATTACTGAGTCATCAGCTGATGACCATCTCAGCTGACTTCATTCTCTTGCTACTGTGCAACAAACATGGATGTAACTATCTCTGTGATAAAACATTTTTACACAGATAATTTCGATACAGTGAACCATTTTCACCACTTGTGGAAAGTTTCATGTTACTTCAGGGAATATTTACCATTCAGGTTTCCAGGCGGAGACTGCGGCTGGAACCTTTATGGTAGTTCTTTTCTGTACACTAACACTATTGGCTATAGTAAAGTTACCTTGCAATATTTTCTGAAAGCACTCACTGTTAACTGAGTCAGTGTATATGTGTGCGTGTGCATGTGTATGTGCGTGAGTGTGTGCGCGTGTGTGCACGTATGCACGTGTGTGCGAGTATGCATGTGCATGTGCGTGTGTGTGCATGTGTGTGTGTGTGTGCGTGCATGTGTGCGTGTCTGTGTGTATATGTGTGTGTGTGTTTGGTTGCTTGTTAATTTTCTGTCTCTCCTACTAGAGAACTATAAGAATAAGACTTATTTCTTAGTGGCCCTAGTGTGAGCTAGAGCTCCCCTTAAAGGTGCTTACATATACAGGTGAATGGAATGAAGAAACAGGCCAACATCCTCGGAGTATTCATAGTTGTAAGTCCATCATGGGTGGTCATGACTATCAGACAAGAGCCTGCCCTTTGCTTTTCAAAGGTAATAGGCTCACTGAGATTCCTAGTATGGTTACTTGAGAGACTGATTGCAGCTAAAAATGTGGAAATGTTCAGAATCTGCTAATTATTTCCCCTCTTTTCTTATTAAGAATGGCTATTGTGCTGGGGAGTCTTCCTGTGTTCCTCCACACTCTCTGAAGCACATGATTAAGTGAATCCCAAGGGGACATGATATTTCTTTTGAAGAACAACCATCCATGCAACTTAGGAGAATCCCTGGAGGACTCATAAATGGGACTGGACTCCTGGACTGAAAATCAGTTCTTTCTTACTGTCTTCTATTACTATTGCTCTTGTAGTTGAATGGAGGCATGTTTTCATCTTATGCAATTTGAAGGGACAATTCAACATTCAATGAATGAATACAGAGAATTTCCCTAGAGCTACATAAGACAGAACTAAGTGGTTACATAAACACACACATGAAAATGTAAAAATTTTAAAGAGAGACTAAATGTTCTATGGGACATGTCACCCTCAGGAAAATTAAGAGCAGGGTCAACAAGCACTTTGCATTTCAATTGCGTAGTTTTATGGCTACACTATAAGGAGAAGAAATAACTTATGTAGACATTTGTCATGACTCATTCTGGGAAAGTAAAAGCAATATCTTTTGTTTCAGAGTAGCAGGACATATAGGAAGGAATGCAGTCATGAATGACCATGGGGCATGTTCTCTGAGGTCAAAGGAAACAGCCTATCAGTAGAGTTTTTAGTTACAGAGGTGTAGACAAATGAAGGGAATTAGCAAAGGATGGTGAGCCAACCAGAGACCAAGAGCAAGGTGAAACTCATGCCCCTTTGATCCTGAAGACAGAAAAGTATAGAAGTGGTCTTAGTGGAACCAGAAAAAACCTGCAAAAGAAACCACCCAGTAAGGGCTACTGCTATCTGCAGACAGAGCCAGGGTCATAAGAAAAACAAGAAGTGAGGGGAAGAGGTTTTGACAAGCAGCTCCATTTCTCGATCTTTTTATTTCTAGCCTGAGAACACCCTCGCACACAGAGACACGGTTTAGATTCCTTGAAGAGACCCTCAGAATTAATTTTTTTATGGTCATGTATTTCTGGAAATTTTATACACATAAGGCATGTTTGCTTTAATAACCTGGGATCGGGGCTAAGAGTGGAGCAGAGTTTTTGTAGAATGTGTGCCTCACATGCATGAATGTAATCTAGGCAGGTCACAGATTCCTGTGATCCCAGAACTCAGAGGACAGAGACACAAGGCTCAGAAGTTCATGGCTGTATTTGGTAAATAGTGAGGCTGAAGCTAGTCTATGCTACTCGACACTGTCCCCCCCCCCCGCCCCCACTAAAGTCCTCTCATATGGCATTTGGTGTCTGGAAGTATTCTATGAATATAGCTAATGGGATATTGTGTTAGGGTCCAGTGGGCTACCTGCGGATGGTTTACAATCAACACAGTGTAGGAACAGCCATCAGGAACGTCACTCTACTTTATAGCATTGACGGGTCATGAGTCCAAGTATCAAGCCAGGGTCCAGGCCGATGTAAAGGTGGCCTTTGGCTATGGAGGAGAACAAGGTCTGGCAGAAATGAAGCCTGAGACCACTCTCTGGTGAGTCCTTCTAATCATCACAGGTGCCTGGACCAACGTTAAAGCTACCTCTTAATAACTCACTAAAAATAAGTCTAATTCAAGGCTTACAGTTCTAATAGTAGTGCACACCTCCCACCCCATGGGAATTGTATAGGGGGAAAGAATAGAACCCTTGTGCCATTGGGACATAAACCAGTATCAGCATTGCCCATATGTAATAATTCATAACAAATATACCTTGTAATATAAAAAATTAACACATGAAGGTATATTCTAAAATATTCAACAATTGCTGATATTCAAGAGCTTGTGCCATACAGTGTCTCTTGCTAATTTAGCAAGAAGCTAAACATTTTATAAATATCTCTCTGTCTCTCTGTCTCTCTCTGTCTGTCTCTCTCTCTGTCTCATGTCTATGTGTGTATCTGAGTAGGGATGCTTGTACACTTGTATGTGTGTGTGTGTGTGTGTGTGTGTGTGTGTGTGTGTGCCTGTGTATGCAGAGACTGAGGGTCAACATTGGATGTTGTTCTTCATGAGTTGTCTTCCCTGGTATTTTTTTTTTTTTTTTTTTTTTTTTGAAACAGTGTCTCTTGCTAATTGGTCTAGCTGGGCCGGCTAAAGAGCTGTAGAGATCCTCCTGACTTTGTTTCCCAGTGCTAAAATTAGAAATGCATGCCACTATGGTTGGCTTTTTAATGGCTTCTGGGGCTCAAACTCTGGTCCTCATGTTTACAGAGCAAGCATTTACTGGCTGAGTTACTACTCCAGTACCAATCTCAGCCTCTTGGGCTGTGGGTTGCAACCCCATATGGGTAGCATAACTGAATATAAAATCATGAAAATTTGGTAACAATAAAAGGTTTTTGAGTGTGCAATGACTAAATCTTCATGTAAAATCAGATGCATAATGGATCAGGGGTGTCTCTGGCAGTGCTTGCCTATGCTGTCTCACACGGTTCCACTACCACCTTGGCTCGGAACCCCAACATATGCAGTTTGCATGGCATCTGCCATCACACCAGAGAATCTCAGAAAATGCTTCTGGAAACATCTCAACTCAAACTGAGGCTATTATGTGTCATGAATTGTAGTGTTTTTACTGTGCCTACAAAGTTTTCTGTGCTTATACAAACATATGCTTTGGTTGTGGAAAACAAAGACTTTTAATATTTTTTCTACCATCAGTCCTTATAAGCATCAAATTAACATACCTTTGCATTTCATTGTGTTAGAATGTTGATTTTAGAAACTGCTTCTTAAGTTTCTCACTTGAGTTTCATCTCTTAAACAGGGCTGGTATGACAGAATGGTTAAGAACACTGGCTGCTCTTCCACAAGACCACACCCAGAACTTGGTGGCTAAAACTTCTATACCATGGGACCTGTCTTCCTTCTCTGGCTTCCTCAAGCACCAAGTATGCATATGGCACACAGATAGTCAGATATGCAGGCAAAACACCCATACACATAAAGTACAGAATTTAAAAAAAAATTTAGGCTGAAAAGCAACCTGTAATTTCCAACAATTTTTGAAATAGCCCTAAATATACTTCTGTCATTTTGAACTACATATTTGTGTGAGGTGGCATTCTTAGCACTGATGATTATAAAATCAAAATATCTGTCAACTCTAAATAATGTTGGAAATGCAGCTTCAAATATTCAACAAGCATTTAATTTGTTATGTAGAAAGAAACAATGCATGCTGTTGTCATAAAAATTTGCTCTCTCTTTAATAAATAGTCATGTATATATATGAGTTATTTTAAGATATATTTCCTTTTAAAGATAGATCTCTTTATTATTTTTCAATCATCAAATGTTGGATTGTTTGATCTGTATGCGTATTTTTTACACCCATATGCTCAGGTCATGTAAAAACTTCCTGAGGGAGAGTTTAGTTTTATTTTTTAGTTCCTCTCACTCCCTAGTCACGTTTGCTAAACAAAGTCTCTATTATTGAACCAGACTGCTACTCCTACCTCCTACTTTTACAAACAGAGTCTCATTATATAGCCAAAGCTGACCAGGGACTTGAAATCCTCCAGCCTCAGCGTCCCTAGGATTACAGCGTGCTGGGATTACAGGCATGTGCATCACATCCAGCTAAGTCACAAGGTTCAGTTATTTTAAGAAGCCCCTTGTTACTAACTTGTTCAATCTTTGCAACAACTGTTTAAGGTAAGTAGTATCTTTGGCTTGGTTTTTATTTTCACACCCCAAATTCATTATTCAGACCAAAATCTGAAAGAAGTGAGGAATACTGTTTCAAAAGACTAATCAAAGAAGTTTTTCTTTTTTCCTCTCCAAATAAAAAGCCCTAGGAATAGAGCAGAGTTCAATAGTGGAGCCCCAGAGCTGTGTTGTGATGTTCCATGGGCTGCCAGAGCTGAGCTGTGGGTTGTGAGCAGCTGCAGAAAGACCTGAGGGAAACGCTTAGGTAGGGGCAGTAAGCATTTCGGCAGAAATCAAAGGCCATTCTAGCTAGATAGGGGTGGGGGTGGGAGAATCATATGAAAGTAGAATAGAATTGATTAGTTTATGCTTCTGTGTTAAAAGACCCAGTTTAGGGGCAGGAGAGATGGCCCAGTAGTTAAGAGCACTGACTCCTCTTTCAGAGCTCCTGAGTTCAATTCCCAGAAATCACCCATTGGTATACAACCATCTATAATGGGATCTGATGCCTTCTTCTGGTGTGTCTGAAGACAGCTACAGTGTATTTGCTTTCTAAGTTTAAGTCTATGAAAACTGAGTCAGTCAAGAGTTAATTATCTTGGCTTTACCTCCTTCAGATTCTCAGACATCTGCCAGGAAGCATTCATTTTGCAGCCAAAAATGACTGATTAAACACCCTACCATTGCTATTTAGTTTTCTAAGAGACATTAAAAAACTGTAAGAGCCCTTCCAACCTCAGCTTCCTCAACTCTAACATGGAATGTTGTTAGCTTCATTGTATTGTGGGTATTAAGGTAGGCATTCAATTTAAAACCCTTACCTATTGCTACAAAAAACAGGCATTCAATAGCAGCTCCATTTAAAAATGAAAATAAAATCCAAACACGTTTTCTGGAGGAAAGTGTTACAGAAACACAAATTATACATTCCAGTTCCAGCACCACCTAGCTAATATGTTTTATGAAGAAACCCAGCTGTAATCTTAAAAAATGTTTTGAACTCGCCCCAAACCTCCCCACCCCTCATGCTTCTAAAACTGGAAACCAAGGAGGAGGTAAAGTCCCCATCTGTGCAATGCACTCTTCGAATATGAAATTTAAATAAAAAAAACCTCCTCTGCGTGTTTAGATAGAACCCCTTGGCTTTGGGGCAGATAGGTCTGCTTCGGTTAGAATGTAATCCTACTCACTTATCCTTTCAGGGCTTTCACTAAAACCAGCGAGAAAGAAAAACAATAGTCTGTTTAATTAAATTATGCTGAAGCCTGGATTTAATCCAACTGTGTATTAAGAAGTAAGATTACGAATATGGAATAAAACATTCTGCACAGAGGCCCCACTACCTGCTCCCCAACCCTTCCTCATTCATGCCCCCCTGTGCTTTAAGGTGAATGAAGCTGGTCTCGTAGACAGGAGGCATATGTATACTGTTCTCTCAGCTTCCTCCTTTCAGCTTGCTAGCCCTGGCTTCTAGTAGAATTCCATCATCCCGTCTCAGGTGACCATTTCCCTCCTGTGTTGCCCGTGGTGATTATCTACTTCCTGGGTAGGATGGTAGGCTACTGATCCTTGCCTTTCCTTCTACTTGTTGCCTTCCTTCTGCCAATTGTCCTTTGGAGGAGGCCAGATGCTTTCTGAGACCTCATGCTGAGCAACACCAACCACTGCAGGTTTTGGCTTCTCCTGCTACACACACACACACACACACACACACACTCACACACACACACACAC